>KN516790.1:1608-20284 GCA_000787155.1 Scartelaos histophorus
GTGTGTGTGTGCGTCCCTGTGTGGTGTGTACTCTCTGTGTGTGTACCCTGTGTGGTGTGTACCCTGTGTGTGTGTACCCTGTGTGGTGTGTACTCTCTGTGTGTGTGTACCCTGTGTGGTGTGTACTCTCTGTGTGTGTACCCTGTGTGGTGTGTACCCTGTGTGTGTGTACCCTGTGTGGTGTGTACTCTCTGTGTGTGTGTACCCTGTGTGGTGTGTACTCTCTGTGTGTGTACCCTGTGTGGTGTGTACCCTGTGTGTGTGTACCCTGTGTGGTGTGTACTCTCTGTGTGTGTGTACCCTGTGTGGTGTGTACTCTCTGTGTGTGTACCCTGTGTGGTGTGTACCCTGTGTGTGTGTACCCTGTGTGGTGTGTACTCTCTGTGTGTGTGTACCCTGTGTGGTGTGTACCCTGTGTGGTGCTGGGTGAAGGTCACAGTTGCCTGTGTGTTGTGAGCGTGTGTGAGTTGTGTGTGGCTCTGTCTCTGAGGAGCAGATGGATGGGGTGTGGATAGGTGCTGACATGTACGCAGCAGTAGCACCCATGGGCGCATTAACCTTGGGCTGTGATGACGCCCGAGGTCACCCACTCCTCGGCTCTCACTGCTCTCATGTCTCCTGCAGGTTAGTGCTGGAGTGGGGCCAGTTCACTTCTGCAGAGGGCAAATACATACAACATTACACACCAGAGCACGTCACACCCCAAGTTTATCTGGACAGGACAAGTCTCCTTGTCAAAGCCTGATCCCGGCAGATCTCAGAAGCTCACAGGCAGGACCTGGTCTGGGCTGGACTTGGACGGGAGACCACTGGGAATTCCAGGTGCCATTGGGGGCGCAGTTGTACTGTCCTTCGGCAAGACATTTCACCTTCATTATTTAGTATGAAAAAGGTGTGTGTAAGTGTTGGTGGTCGAAGGGGCTGATGGTGCAGATTGGCAGTGCTGATTCCATCAGTCTGCCCCAGGGCAGCTGTGGCTACAACAGGAGCGTGTTACCACTGAGTGTGGAGTGAATGAAGAATGCATCAAATTGTAAAGTGACTCTGAGTGTCTCAAATGCATTAAGCACTTCTCTATGTACCTTATTCAGTAAATTTTTTTACAAGGTCCTATATTACACAACAACTTCTCTTGTGAGCTTTAACTCATGTTAGAATGTTGGCTCTTCATCAAAAACAAACCTGGAGCTGTGTTTCGTTTCATTCAAACATGTTTGAGTAATCCATATTAATCTGTTTACATCTCCAGTGTTCAAAATGCTCCTTATGATGTCATGAAGTGGTAGTTTTCAAGTTAACAGGTACTTTTTAGTTTAGTTCAGTAAAGATTTGCAATTCCATGGCTGAAATGATCCAGACAATTTTATTAAAGGTTCATATAGTTTAAAAACACAGTGGAGCACTTCCTGTATTGAGAGAGTTTGTGTGTTAAACATGTGTGAATGAGACGAAACACAACTCCAGATATGTGTGTGGTGAGGAAACTACATTATAGGAGATAAAACGGCATAATATAAGTTTTAATTTCCTAAGCAAAGGGTTTTATCATGTCTGATGAAGATACAGATAAACAGAATCCAGAGCGGCTGATGCTTGATGAGCTCTGCTGATACGTTCAGCCTTATTTTGATCATTTTCCCCCCAAAAAGTATTTTGATTTGAAATGACGACCAACAGAACAGAACAATATGCAGTATACTTTTCTTTGTTCTGCATGACAAAAGTATAATGACTTTTAGACACCCACAGCTCTGTTTCACTACTTACACAGAAGCAGTGCAGTAGATTTGTGCACGGCCATCGCTGCACTAAAGCTTTGTGTCCAAACAGAATATCAGCTCATGTGGGGAGATTAAATGCTGACAGTGGGTAAAAAGTGCAAATATATCAGTCTATGTTCACTTTAGAAGCATAAAGTGCATCTTCAGCTAACAAAGCTAAAGTAAATTCCATCCTGGTACTGCCCAAGGTCCTGGCCTCACAAGACCTGCCCTGGCTCAGGTTTAAGGATGGTAGAATGGTCCATAGAGGCTCCTAGATTATAACAAACATTTGGATCTCAATTAAACGCTCAATCTGAAACTATTATTGATGTTCTCTTTAAACAAAACCCTCAAAGCCAGTCTATCTTTGTGGTCCATGTTCTAAAAGGCTGTAGATTAGACAAGTGCTTTTGCTTAATCATTCAAAAGTGCTTTTCTTTCTTCCCTGTTACGCCATTGAGTAATTAACAGAAACAGTAATTATGATTGTGAACTAACTGAAGAACTGCAGAACTCATTACATTAATAACACAGTCAGCTTTTAAAATACAATCATAATATCCATATCCATGAGTTTCAATTTCGCTAAATTTTGAGCCATTGAAAATGTAATGGGTCTATATTATAATCATTTCTGAATGATGTTATAATGACATTTCATCATCACAAATACATTGGAGTTGTGTTTTGTTTCATTCACACATGTTTAACGCACAAGCAATGGATATTTTGGAATTCTCTCAAACTTTTTCACCTTGCGATGTCTTCAGTGTGTATTTAAACTCAATAAACCTTCTCTATTATCATTTGGATGAGCATTTTGAGCTTTGGAGATGCAGCTAATGATTAGTCAAACATGTGTGAATGAAATAAAACCAGTATGTTTCTGAGGAGGTAGCAATATTAAAACATGGATTAAAGCTCACAAGAGTCATTTTTGCATAATATTGGACCTTTGAACGGTAAATTGCTATGGAAACAGTGCTACATTTTCCTCTTGAAGCGAATGGACAGGGCTATTGTCATATTTGCATCTCTCCTGGCTGTAACTAGGCCGACTGATCCACTAAACCCACTGAAGCGTGCGCATACTTGAAAGGCCGAAAGAGCGTGTTCCATCCTCTAAAGAACACGGGGCAATCTGCTAATGAAGTGCAGCCGATTAAAGAGCTCGCAGAGGCTGTGGGAGTGGGAGTTGCACCGGCGTCTGACCTCTAGAGGGGTCAGGAGGTACGAGGAGCTCATCAGGTGTGGAGGAAGGCGGAGTGTGTGGGCCGGGGTTAGAGCGTCTGGTCATATCGCGTTTCATTTCCCTCGCTTCTCTCTCCTCGATTTCTCGATTCTGCGGGAGGCGGGTGAGTAAGTGTCGAGCAAAGAGGAGATAAAGAAGAGAGGAGAGGAGAGAGAGGTGCAGAGGAGAAGAGAAGGAAAGGAAAGGAGAGAGAGGTAGAGGAAAGAGGAGCAGAGAAAATAGGGTGGAGGAAAAGGGGAGAGAGAAAAAGAAAGGAATAGAGGAGAGAAGAGAGAGAGGAGCAGAGAGAAGCAGAAAAGAGTAACAGAGGGAAGAGAGAGAGAAGAGAGAGGAGCAGAGGAGAAAAGAGAGAGGAGAGAGAGTGAAGAGAAAGAGAAGCAGAGAGAGAGAGAAGAGAGAAAGGAGCAGAGAGAGAAAGGAGAGAAGAACAGAGTGAGAGAGAAGAGAGAGAGCAACAGAGAGAAAGAAGATAGAGACGAGCAGAGAGAGAGAGAAGAGAGAGAGGAACAAAGAGAGAGAAGAGAGAGAGGAACAGAGGAGCAAAGAGTGAGAGGAACAGAGAGAAAGAAGAGAGAGAGGACAGAAAGAGAGAGAGAAGAGAGAGGAACAAAGAGACAGAATAGAGAGAGGAGCAGAAAGAGAGAGAGAGGAACAGAGAGAGAAGAGCAAATAGAGAAGACAGAATAAGAAACAGAGAGAGAAGATAAAGAGGAGCAGAGGAGAGAAGAGAGGAGCAAAGAAGAGAGGACTAGAGGAAAGAGAGGTACAAAGGAGAGAGAGTCAGTGGAGAGAGGAACAGAGGAAAGAAAAGAAAGAAAGGAGGAGAGAGAGAAAAGAAAAAGAGGAGAGGAGCAGATAGAGAGAAGCAGAGGAGAGTAACAAGGGAGAGAGAAGAGCAGAGGGAAGAGAGAGAGAGAGGAGAGAGAAGTAGAGAGAAAGAACAAAGAGAGAGAGGACAGGAGAGAGGAGCAGAGAGAGAGGACAGAGGGAGAAACACAGGGAGAGAAGAAAAAGAGGGGCAGAGGAAAGAAGATAAAGAGGAGCAGAGAAGAGAGAGAACAGAAAGAGAGAATAGAGCAGAGAGAGAAGAGTGAGAGGTGCTGAATGAGAGAAGAGAGATAGAGAAGAGAGGAAAAGGGGAGAGAGGAGCAGAATGAGAGAAGAGAGAGAGGAACAGAGAGAGAGAGCAGAAAGATGAGTAGAGAGAGAGAAGGGAGAGAGGAGCAGAGAGAAAAGAAAGAGGAGCAGAGAGAGAGAAGAGAGACGAACAGAGAGAGAAACAGAGAGAGGAGCAGATAGAGAAGACAGAGGGAGAAACACAGAGGGATAAGAAAAAGAGGGGCAGAGAGAGAGAGAAGACAGAGAGGAGCAGAGAGAGAAGAGAAAGAGGAGCAAAGAAGAGAGGACTAGAGGAAAGAGAGGTACTAAGGAGAGAGAGTCAGACGAGAGAGGAACAGACGAGAGAAAAGAGAGAAAGGAGGAGAGAGAGAAAAGAAAAAGAGGAGAGGAGCAGAGAGAGAGAAGCAGAGGAGAGTAACAAGGGAGAGAGAAGAGCAGAGGGAAGAGAGAGAGGAGCAGAGAGAAAAAAGAGAGAGAGGGGCAAAGGAGAGAAGAGGGGGAGGAACAGAGAAAGACATGAGACAGAAGCAGGGAGAGAAAGAACAAAGAGAGAGAGGAGGAGAAAGGATAAGAGAAGAGAGAGGAGCAAAGAGAGAGAGGGAGAGAGAGAGAGAGAGAGAGAAGACAGACAGGAGCAGAAAGATGAGTAGAGAGAGAGAAGGGAGAGAGGAGCAGAGAGAAAAGAAAGAGGAGCAGAGAGAGAGAAGAGAGACGAACAGAGAGAGAAACAGAGAGAGGAGCAGATAGAGAAGACAGAGGGAGAAACACAGAGGGATAAGAAAAAGAGGGGCAGAGAGAGAGAGAAGACAGAGAGGAGCAGAGAGAGAAGAGAAAGAGGAGCAAAGAAGAGAGGACTAGAGGAAAGAGAGGTACTAAGGAGAGAGAGTCAGACGAGAGAGGAACAGACGAGAGAAAAGAGAGAAAGGAGGAGAGAGAGAAAAGAAAAAGAGGAGAGGAGCAGATAGAGAGAAGCAGAGGAGAGTAACAAGGGAGAGAGAAGAGCAGAGGGAAGAGAGAGAGAGAGGAGAGAGAAGTAGAGAGAAAGAACAAAGAGAGAGAGGACAGGAGAGAGGAGCAGAGAGAGAGGACAGAGGGAGAAACACAGGGAGAGAAGAAAAAGAGGGGCAGAGGAAAGAAGATAAAGAGGAGCAGAGAAGAGAGAGAACAGAAAGAGAGAATAGAGCAGAGAGAGAAGAGTGAGAGGTGCTGAATGAGAGAAGAGAGATAGAGAAGAGAGGAAAAGGGGAGAGAGGAGCAGAATGAGAGAAGAGAGAGAGGAACAGAGAGAGAGAAGAAGAGGAGCAAAGGAAAGAGAAAGAAGAGAAGAAGAAGATGAGTAAAGGAGAGGAGAGAGAAGAACAGAGGATAAATAGCACAGACTTTCCTCAGGCGCTGGTTCTGACCAAAATGACCCTATAAGCAGGATTATACCATATTATTTTAGATGATTATGCATATTATGTATGCAAATGCACAGATGATAAATGTACATATTCACTTACGACTTTTAATGTCAAATTCAGGATTACGTAACTCAGGATTACTGCTGTCCCTGTGGTTAAGTTGCTGCAGAAAAATAAACTTGTCAAGACAAATAAAGTTGGATTCATTAATCTGATGTCTGCTCTTGAAGCTCCTCATGTTTCCTCTGTGATTTCCTTCCCCGGTCTCCTGAGCTTTAGAACACCGCTTCATTCAACACATTTGACTGACATCTGAAGATCGGAGGAATTGAGGAGAGGAATCGAGGAGAAGGAAGCGAGGAAACAGAAATGGGACCCGGCCCGAGTCTGTGGAGCTGCAGTCACCTTGTGGAGGAACATGGCTGACGCTACGTTTTTGCAGTATCAGCAGGTTGTGTCTAGTGTTTTGGGGGTCTTGGGGGGCGCTGAATAAGAGAAGAGAACAAGGGGAAAAGGAGAGAAGAGAGAGTGGAGAAGACAGAGAGAAGAGAGAGAGAGGGGAGAGAGAGGAGCAGAATGAGAGAAGCGAGAGAGGAACAGAGAGAGAGAAGAAGAGGAGCAAAGGAAAGAGAAAGAAGGGAAGAAGAAGATGAGTAAAGGAGAGGAGAGAGAAGAACAGAGGATAAATAGCACAGACTTTCCTCAGGCGCTGGTTCTGACCAAAATGACCCTATAAGCACAATTATACCATATTATTTTAGATGATTATGCATATTATGTATGCAAATGCACAGATGATAAATGTACATATTCACTTACGACTTTTAATGTCAAATTCAGGATTACGTAACTCGGGATTACTGCTGTCCCTGTGGTTAAATTGCTGCAGAAAAATAAACTCGTCACTAAGACAAATAAAGTTGGATTCATTAATCTGATGTCTGCTCTTGAAGCTCCTCATGTTTCCTCTGTGATTTCCTTCCCCGGTCTCCTGAGCTTTAGAACACCGCTTCATTCAACACATTTGACTGACATCTGAAGATCGGAGGAATTGAGGAGAGGAATCGAGGAGAAGGAAGCGAGGAAACAGAAATGGGACCCGGCCCGAGTCTGTGGAGCTGCAGTCACCTTGTGGAGGAACATGGCTGACGCTACGTTTTTGCAGTATCAGCAGGTTGTGTCTAGTGTTTTGGGGGTCTTGGGGTGATTTATGCGCTTGTCCACTCATTAATAAAAAGCCTGGGGTGATAAATGTGTAAAATATTAAAGCCCCACTGCGTAACTTCTGCCAAAAAAAGTCTGGAAAGTGTTCTTACTGCGAGCGCTGGTAAATGTGCAGATCAGCTTTTTTCTGACCTATCCTGCCCAAGTTGAAGATGTTTTTCTTCATGGAGATGTTACCGCTTTGTTTAGAATGTTCGACAGTATGGTATTAAACCTTCTGATCTTCATAAAGACCAAACCAGACCAAGTTACAAGTCAGATCTGTGGAGAGGCGACCCCATTCACAGTCAGAATGCATGTTTTTTAAGGTATTTTGAGGTATTTTGAGCTATAAAACCACCTGTGATTGAATAAATGTAAAGTAAAGCTATTTAATGTCATACTGTGGAACATTCCAGGCAGAGAAATGACATCTCCATAGCAACACAAAGGTGACAGACGTTATTTCATATGTTAATCAGAGCAATGGAACATGCTTTAGTTGAGGCTGATGGTGCAGACTTTTACACCACATTAAGTTAAAGCAGAATTGCCACGTTTACATGAGAGCTTTAATTCTGAATAAAAATGAATTATGTTCAAAAAGACCATGTAAGCACTTAATTCCTAATGAAAATAATTATTTGGGATTAGACGTAATTCCAAAGTAAGTGGGTGGTTTATTTCGATTTTAAAGCCATTTCTTCCATGTAAACGTTTCTTCTTCTTCAAAATAATTTCAGTGGTTCATGCTTGTTGGTTGGTTGGTGCGCCCCCTGCTGTCCAATCAGAACCCTTACGCACCTCCAGATGCTGAGCAGAATTAAATAAATGCGATTTAACGTTTTTCCATATAAACCTCAATTCAGAAATGTGAAGTCGAAGGAGAATTCTGAACTATTTAAGACAATTAATTCAAAAACGTGGCCAGTGTTTGAACCTGACCCACCATTTTACTTTTTCTCTTCACTGACTTAACTGATCTGTGCAGTGAGTCGGGATGTAACAATAACTGAAATATCGTGATATCGTATCGTCAAAAGTCTCACATTAATATCGTGGACCATCACAATCAATATATCAATATATCAAACTACTTCTCTTAAATTAATAGTTATGCTGCAGAAATAACAAAAAAAAAAAACATAGGGAACTACATAGACCATGATGCTTTGCTCCGTTTCACCGCAGACTAAAAAAAAAGAAAAAAAAAAAGGTATGATTCAATTTTGCAGAAATAATATTGCAATAAATATGGTACCATAAGCTGCATATTGTCTGCATATTGTGAAAAGAGAGATTTGGATATCGTACATACACCCCCAGTAGTGAGCAGGCTTGCATCTCCACAAACCTGACTCTTAATTAGCCTGATATATATTTAAATGTAATAATATCAACAACTATAGTAGCAAAACTACTACCATTTTAATAGTCGACTTGTCACAACTCATTCTTGATTGGCTCTCTGCGTTTCAAAATATGAAACTCAGCTCCAAATTCATCCCCATAACTGCTGGCCACAGTGCGCTTCATTTGCCTGGACCCAAACGCCCACCACAGAAAGGCCCAACCTGACCCCAAGATGAACCTGGGGGCTGTAGGTGTAAGTCGTAAGTCCAGTCATGCAGAATAAGATGGCCGCCCTCTGTTCTGTGCGTCGTCTGCGCTGCGGGGGGTGCCGGGATCCGCAGGCGGCGAGGGAGATCAGGTTATGGGGTTAACGCGCAGCAGGAGGCACCTTCAAAACATATATGCTAAGGCTAACGGAGCAGTTTGTTTATGGCGGTTTATGCTAATTTCCATGTTGCTCTTTGAACCCTGGTGTTTGGTGAGTTCTGCTGCACATCACGTTTATCCCACGGAGCTTTGATCTGCTGAAAAACACTGAACACTGTTTCTTTGGGTGGGGTTTGCATGTTCTTCCTGTACACAGCTTTTCAAGCCCTATTTAAAGCCTTTTTGACTTTAAGATTTTATCCGAGGCGCCTACAACACCCATGTTCTCATATGACAATTCTCCATAAACATACAAAAGCAAAACTGTACACTACAACTTCACAAACCTGATGTGATGTGCAGTAGTTTCATTAGTGTCATGATTGTGTTGTGATAGTGCTCTGAAGGGGGAGTGACTTAGCGTGGACAGCAAAGGAAGGGGAGTCTCAGAGTGTAAAAAACCTTGTGTTAATACATTGTTTTTTGGTAAATATGGCATTTTCAAAACAATAAAAGGTAACACGATGATTTAAATATGTGTTAGCAAGTAATACCCTACGGACTTAAAATATCCTCTCTTTAAAGCTACAGTCTGTTACTTTTCTGGTGGAAGGTCTACCAACATGCAGGGTTTATGTTAATAATTAGTTTGAAAAATTCCACATAACTGCATTAAATTAAATCTTTTTTTGTGTTTTTATAGCTCAAAATTCCTTGAAAAACATGCATTCTCACGTTAAGAAGGGTTGCCTCTTCACAGATCTGACTTGGTTTTGTAAAATATCTATACTGGGACAAGGTACATTTTGATCAAATACTCGTAACAAAGTCACGTGCAGTGAGTTCGTCCTTGCTGATACGTGACGACAAATGACCGTCAATGTCCATCCATCAGGTATCCTCTGAGGAACACGTCTGCTGTGATGGTGTCCAGAAGAACCCCCATGAGATCCACCTGCTTCACTGTCCTCCTCACAGAAGACGAATGAGACAATTATCACATCTTCACGGTGTCTGTCCGGTCCGATGTGACGGGAGCTGACAGGAGTCCGCAGTCCGAGCGTCGTCAAATCGTTTTTTGAAAAAGCATTTACTACAGTGAGTGACAGTCGCTCAATTTTAGATCGTCGTTCGGCTAATCTGAAGGTTGGTGATGGGAATCCAGCTCCCACAGCACAGATGAATGCTGCTGTTGTGTCTCTGGGCAAGATACTTACCCCGACTTGGGCGTGTAACGTGTAACGTGAACGTGTAAGCGAAAAGGCGATTGGTTTGTTGATGTAAAGTGCTTTTAGTGTGGTATATTGTGTAACTTTTCGGTTGGGATTCCATCATCTCCTTGTTTCTATGGTTACGTCACTGCTCTGCCTGGAATGTTCCACAGTGTGACATTAAACAGCTCTACATTTATTCAATTACAGGTGGTTTTATAGCTCAAAAAACGAGAAAAACATGCATTCTGACTGTGAGTCGCCCCTCCACAGATCTGCCCAGTAACTTGGTCTGGTTTGGTCTCCATGAAGATAAAAAGTTTTAATGCCAGATAAAGCAATAACATCTACATGGAAAAAAAAAAAAAACATTAGCAATAACATCTACATGGAAAAAAAAAAAAGCATTAGACGAACCCTCCACCAGAAAAGTTAGATAATACACGTTTATATCATTGAAAAACCAAGAATAATCACCAAATGTTTCAGACTAACCCTGAAATCTCATCTAAGATCTTTTCATCGTCACCTTCAGATTTCTGGGTTTTGCTGGAGCCACTTTGCCTAATGCTCCACTTGAAATATTCATAGTTTCATCTATAGCGTGATTTATACGAGCACTGCCCTCTGTAAAAGGTAAAAACACATTACTAGGGGTGAGACATCAGATTAAGATGGTGGATGAGAAACACGTGGAAAGAACTTCCTGTGAGTAGGCCAGACGGAGTTTCAGATCATGGTTCAACATACATACAGGATAAGAAAGTTCAAACAAAAGCATGATTTTCACTAATGGTTTAAAACGCTCTCCTGACTTCAAACTGGTGAACAGGGAGAGGCGAGATCTGACAGGCTGATACAAAGGAACCTGCAATTTCTGAAGGACCATCATTTCCTACATTTCAAAACTACAGGGTCAGCAGCTTTTAAACAACAAAGTCTTCGCTCTTATTCTGTTTAAAAGCTGCTGACCCTGTAGTTTTTATATCTGACATGTTTTTGAAACGTGATCAGATTTCAGACTTTTTGATAAACCTTCTAGATAGTATGATTTCAGACCTGGAATTGCGGATCTCTACTGAACAAAAGTTAAAAGAAGCTGCTAATTTAAAATCTCGTGCTTCATGACATCACAAGGTGGAACGGAGCATTTTGACCTTTGGAGATGTAGACTAATAATGCAGGATTATTCAGACAGGTTTGAATGAAACAAAACACAACTGCAGGTCTGTTTTTGAGGAGGTAACAACATTAAAACATGGATTAAAGCTCACAAGATTCCATTTTGCGTAATATAAGACCTTTAAAATCAAGCCCTATTATTGAAAGATGAATTGCAAAACTTAATAAAATAAAAACTGTAATTAGAAGCAAGTCCAGACACCTCCAGGCCTCCAGTTTTAATCAATAAAAAGTTCACATTGCACAGATAAACAGCTTCAGTTATGTCTAATGATTGAGGTCCTATATTCACTTTGAGTTAATGAGCTTTAAATTGTGTTATAATGTTGTTACCTCCTGAAAAACAGGCCTGGAGTTGTATTTGTTAGAGTAACCCTTTATTATTAGTCTGTCTCCAAAGCTCAAAATGCTCTGTTCCACCTTGTGATGTCATGAAGCAGGAGGTTTTAGGTTTAAGCTTCTTTTACCTTTAGTTCAGTAGAGATCCGCAATTTCAGGGCTGAGATGATCGAAATGATTGTGGAGAAGGTGTGTGGAGTTTTAAAAAGGCAGTATTTCCTATATTAGCAAATGACAAGGTGGAAACGACTGTTCTCTGTGTGCGGGAAGAACTAAATATGGTGTATTTGTGTTAAACATGTGTGAATGAAACGAAACACAACTCCAGGCATGTGTTTGATGGTGAAATAGATCGAAAACGGCGTAATATGGGCCCTTTAAACAAGAAATCGCAAGTTCTTCCAAAGTAAATCCAACTGAACTTACATTAGAACATTAGAATCTCCCCCGGTACCTGTGCCCCAGTTTGAGAGCCACTCATCTGAAACGCCATAGAACACCTATAGCTCAGAAGTGATTTGTAACGCAATTCAATACAACTGCAGATATGACAGAGTGTGATTTGATAGAAGCGTGAAGTCAAGTGCCCGGTCAGAACATTATCAGAAGCTGTGATGCATAAGATCTCATTTCACACACTGTTTACTGTACTGTGTGTGTACTGTGTGTGTATGTACTGTGTTGTACTGTGTGTGTATGTACTGCGACACTCCTATCTGTATCATACACATTAATATATACCAGATAATCAAAGGCTATCAAACAAAAGAAGAACTCCAGAAAACACAGGCCTTTACTTGTATTTGACCAGGTGTACTACGAATCAATAATACTTTACAGTGATGTCATTCTGTGGTTAACTGCATGCATGTCTATGATGGAATGTTTAGCAGATACCATAAGGGCACAATGCACACATGTCAAATAAGTTTTAAGTCTAAAAAAATCAATAAAAACTACAAAATGTAAGCTAGTTCTTTATGATTTAGACAGTGTAGTGCCTTAAGTTAGCATCTCTTTTATCTTTCCATCTCTTATTCAAGTCTTCTCCAACCATAAATGAAACAAAATATCTACGGAATAGGGACGCTGTCAAAATCATAATAAAATATTCCAGAATATTCCAAATTGATCGGAACTCTTTGTTTTCGTATAAATCTTAATTTTAAAAATGACAAAATATTCAAAAAAAGATTCATTGGAACACTTTGTACCAGAGAACATGAACCGCTTGTATAAATCTTAATAATAAAATATAAAATAATAAAATATTCCAATATATTCCAGATTCATAGGAACACTTTGTACCAAAAAACATGAACCACTCTTATAATTTGTGATAACATTTTCCAGAATATTCCAGATCAATTACAACACTTTGTACCAGAGAACAAGAACCACTCGTATAAATCATAATGACATTATTCAGAATATTCCAGATTGATTGGAACACTTTGTACCAGAGTTCATGAACCACTTGTATAAAACGTAATAAAATATTCCAGAATATTCCAGATTGATTGGAACAGTTTGTGCTAGAGAACATGAACCACTCATATACATCATAATAAAATATTCCAGAATATTCCATAGTATTTACTGGAACACTTTGTACCAGAGAACAAGAACTGTCCATGTAAATCATAATTAAAATTTCTAGAATATTCCAGATTAATTGGAACACTTTGTACCAAATAACATGAACTGCTCATCTAAATTGTAACAAAATATTCCAGAGTATTTATTGAAACTGTTTGTACCCATATAAACTATAATACATTTTTCCAGAATATTCCAGATTAATTGGAACACTTTGTACCTGAGCTCATGAACAGCTCATCTAAATCGTAATACAATATTCCAGAATGCTCCAGATTGATTAACACTTTAAATCACTGTTTTCCTCTTCGACTTTTACATCAGCTGTGGAAATGGACTCTCCATCACCACTACTCTCTCCATCCCTCCTCCTCCTCCTATTTCTCTCCATCTCTTCCTTCTCTTCCTCCTTCTCTTCATCTCTCCCTCTTATCTCTATCTCTCTTCGTTCTATCTCTCTTCATTCTCTCCCCCTCTCTCCATCTCTCCTTCATCTCTCCACCTCCTCCTCTCTTATCCCCCCTCCTCTCTCCATCTTTCTCTCCATCTCTTCTTCTGTTCTCTTCATATTTCCTTCCTTCTCTCATCTCTCCTTCTCTTTCTATCTCTTCATCTTCTCCTTTTCCACATCTCTCTTTCCTCTCTCCTCCTCCTCTCTATTTCTCCCTCCTTTTCACAATCTCTCACTCCTTCCCTCCATCTCTCTCCTCTTTCTATCTCTCTTCAGCCTCTCCTCCTCGTATCTTTCTTTCCTCTCTCCTTCTCTCCTCCTCCCTCTATTTCCCCCTCCTTCTTTCCATCTCTCCCTCCTTCTCCCCATCTGTTCTTCCTCTCCCCATCTTTCCATATTTCCTTCCTTCTCTCCATCTTTGCCTTTTCTCTCATCTCTCCCTCCATTTTGCTTTTACTGTGACTCCTCTCCCTCCCTCTCCCCTTCTCTTTCCTTTTTCTCTCCATCCTTTTCTTCTCTCATTTCCATCTCTCTCCATCTCTTCTCCTCCTCTCCTCCTTCCTCACTCCGTCTTTCCTCCTCTTCTTCCTCTTCATCCTTTATAAGTGACATGCATGAATTAAACGTATTGCGCAGTCCGTCTCTCTTCTTTTCTACATATTCCATTCTCTATCCATCTCCTCCCTTCTCATTTTCTCATCTCTCCATCCCTCCTCTTTCTCCTCTTCTTCAGATCTTTCCATTAGCGGCGCTTTTAAACCCTAAATCTTGCTGTAATGACATTAAAGCTGAAAACTCTTCAGTGTCTTTCTTCTGTCACAGTTCAACATCAGAGTGAGACCAGAGGCTCATGGGAGATGGAGTTTTAACGTTTTATTCTGAAATACGTGCTTCATTCATAGTTCAAAATTGGGTAGGTCCCTTAAAAAGATTAAACTAATGAAATAACTGCGCAGCAAAGAATCATGGTCTATGTAGTGCACACTCTTCTAATTTCTCAATTTTTCCCTCCATTTTGCTTTTGCTATGGCCATATCTCTCCTCCTCACTTTGTGGATTGAATATAACTGCGTCACGGACATATTCTGAAATAAAGTTTGAAATAGTTCAAACTTTGGCCCTTGAAAAGATTAAAACCAATGAAATGACTCAATGCAGCAAAGGATCATGGTTTATGTAGTGCACCAGAAGCATTTTGGCTGAGACACAGTTCAGTAGAAACTCCACAAAATGAGTCTTAATAGTTATTATGACGTTACATTTTTAACATTTTAAATTCACAATATTTATCTAAAACTATTTGTAAAAAGGAAACAGTCATTACTCTGGTGACAGTAAAAGTCATCACAGCAAAGTGCTATAGTTTTAAAAAATGGTGTCTTTTTATTTTGATATTTGTCCCAAAATTTAACATAAGATAAAACATAATAACAGACCAATGAGCTGCTCTCTTAGGCAGACGTCGCTCCCGCTAGCGTTAGCAACAGGTTTGATTGACAGCGTTGCTAAGGGCATTTTCACACCATTACATAGATTACTTGGTCCGCACATAAAACTATAATAAAATCCAGAATCCAAAATGACGTGTTGTTTTCAATGGCCTGTGCTCATTGGTGCAATAAAGATTTTTGGCCCAACATTGCTCAGTGTGTTACTTCCCATTGTCGTGCCGCGGGTGCGAGAGTTGCTAGAGCGGAGCTAGTGTGGGCTCAGAGCAGGGCTGGGCTAACTCTTACAAAGCTGACTTTTAGGCGCTATGATGATTTAAAAAAAGTTCATATTGTAAAAATACAAAGGAATCCCTACAAAATCCGACCTTTATGAAAGCTGCGGATGCCCTGTCAGCACCGGCAGTTTGAGTTCACAGAAAATGCATCGTGTTCTATGGGAGAATTCTGTCTGGGCCGGAGCTGCAGAACCTGGAGAGACCACTGATCAATCTGAGGGGGCGTGTCTTATCCAGTTCTTTTTATAGATGGTTAAGGTTAGGCAATACAATTATTATGTTGTAGAATATAGACTCCAGTGTGGTCCTTTCACACCTGCAAACCAACCAGTATCGGTCTGATTGACATATATCTGAGGCTGACCTCTTTAAAGTGACGGCGAGACACTGTTACACCCTTAACCCGGGTGCGTGCGAAGACACATGGGGCTACCTACATGATCCTGTCAGCAGCATATGCCTGTCTCAGAGATGAAGTCGAGCAAGTCAAAGTCCACACGTCCTTCATTTGTCTGGAACCAAACACTATACGCTGCACTGTACACATTCTCTTAGGGGGCTTTCACACCTACACCATTTGGTCCGCTTGAAACGGACTAGAGTTCGGGACACCTGTGAATTCGATTCGTTTGAGCTGGTGTGAACATGGACCAGTTGGATTTGGTGCGGACCAACGAACCGCACCGAGACCCACGTTTGGAGGTGGTCTCGGTTCGCTTCCAAACGGACTCTAGCGCGGTTCGCTTGTGGTCTGAATGCAACCCGGCCCCAATTCGGCCCACTTTGTTTTGCGATTGCGCTTTTTGGTCTACAGAAGCTTCCGTCGCACGCTACGTGTAGTAAGTTGCTAACTTTTCACTTTCGTTTCCGTGCCAGCAACAACCGTGTCGTATTGCATTGCTGCACCCGCACCTCATGCAAAAAAAGCTGCAAGATTTGGGCACGCTGTCCACACTGACGATAATAATATATAGCAGCGTATAGAAAAAGAAAAGCACACTGCATCTTGTCGGAGAGTCAAATGCGTTGTTTTCTTCCTGTAGTTTCCCCCCCAACGCGCTGCACCAATCAGCTTTAACCTACGTCATCCAAAGCCTCTAGTTTTGTGAACAGCGCCGCTCAGCGAGCGGGGGGACTCCACTTCCAGAGCGGCTGGTCCGTTTGGCAAAAACACTGGTGTGAAAGGGATCCGTACTAGTTGAGAATTGATACTATGTTATAAATTTTGTCCCCAATCGAACCACTCTACCGGACCAACAGGTGTGAAAGCACCCTTAGGCCACTTCTTTATACAGTGTATCTATGATCTTCTTCATCACCCTCTCAAAGTTAATGAGAAATTTTAATGGGAATTTTACCTGGAAGACGACTATCCAAAGCTACTGTTTAAATTCACTTCACTTAATGTAATTTTTTCAATAGTCAAATTAACTACACAGATTATAGACACCAATGTATGATGACATCTCTGAATTACTGCCTTTATATTTGTGATCTTCTCCCAGCTGCTCTCCCTCTCCCATCAGCATCAGCGCAGAATGTTTTCACAAGTGAATAGGCCCACGTTGGCAAACATCACATCAGGAGATTGGAATATGAGGAGCTCCTAATAGACTGTAGGCGCTCAGGTAAAGAGAGTGTTATGGGAGCGGGGCCGGCGGTGCGGAGAACCACAACCGCTCCCATCACCACCATCCCGAGTGTTGAGCTATTAAGCACCGCAGCCGCCATCGCAATATGTCAACGCCATCCATCTCCACGTCTCTCTCCAGCACGGAGCGGAGATCGGGGAAGCCAACCGGGACTTTTCATGACATTTGGATCCTGTTGTGTTTGATGGAGGTGTTATAGAGATGTTCCTGTATCACATGTTGTCATCTGTCTAAGCACAACAGTTGCAGGTAATGGACTGGTAAGTTGTTGGAGGTGTTTTGACCTGGTTTACAGTTAATATTTGTGATAATTGAACCTGTATGAAACAAAAGCAATGTCTTATTTGCAAATATAGGTTGTGCTCCGGTAAGAGTACTTCAAAAATATTCAGAATAACAAAAGTATTCAGGTAAACTCCCACTGAAGTAAGAAAAAGAGTAAGCCGAGATCTGGATTATCAATGAAGTGAATGTAATTAGAAAAAATAAATAATGCATAAACTTTGGTATTTTTCAAGGAACAGTCCACACTGAAAAAACACCATGTTAAAGGGTCACTTCTGTGGAAAGGTCAATCCCAATAACAATGCAGGTTTTTCACTTTCATTTCTAATTAGAGCTGTCCAAAACATCGTAAGATCGATAGGTTACGATATCAACTTCGGTCGATCTTTATTTGAATCGACAAGTCTACAGACAGTTTTTTGGATTTAGGATTTACGCTTGTTTAGGAAAAAGCAGCTGAGCCACAGAGCGTGTCTTTCTGTCTCCTCACAAATCCTTGCGTTCCACAAATTGTCTTAAATCTACATAATTTGATTTGCAATAGGTTTGAAACATTGTACAAACTCATTCCAAACTTTTTCGAAACTTTAAATGTGAATTTCTCCAGAATTATCGGTCCTATCAACATGAAAAAAAAAAAAAAAAAACTAAAAAACTATAACGATCCTGACACACTGCTGTTTATACTTAGACAAACTTTATTGATCCACAAGGGAAATTATTTGGATAAAGCAGCTCACAACTCACGAATTACAATATAATAGAATAATAAAGAGAAAAAATGCAAATGGTGATAATAAATTCCACATAAGTAGCAAAAAAGAGCAAGCGACTGTTGTCAAAAACATAATTATGTAAATGTACAAGTCAAAATAAAATAGAAAAATAAGTAATAAAATATCAAATCTCAGCTATATACAAGTCGATTTATACTTGTCTGTGTCTGTTTGTTTCAATAAGATAGAACTGGATAAAATTTGAAAAACAAGATCAATCAATATGGAGGAAAAACTCTTCTTTTTTCATCACCCAGTCCTATTTCTAAGTCAGTTTTTAAAGGGATAGTTTGGATTTTTTTGACATGAATCTGTACATCATCCCCGTCACAGTGTGGTGCATAAACACTGACTTACCCCCGACATCGTCCCGTGAGCCGAGTGCTGGTTTTGGTGCTGATGAAAGTAGTTCCTGCAAGTTGGCTGGGGTCATGAAAATAAAGAGTTTTTCTTCTCAAAACAATATGTGTTCAAAAGAGTGACACAAAACCATTGTCGATGAACCGATGAAAAAGTCAGACCTCATAATCGTTTGGCACTATTTTCTCTCCATTTGTATCACTACTCGCTGCTGCCAGGTGAAGCTGCCCCTGTTTTACTGTGTTTACGGCTGGGAATGTTAATGGCAACATGTCTGAGAATGACTAACACAACTTATGCAAGCTTATATACTTATCGCTTTCATGTTAGCTCTCACGTTAGCTCTCACTTTAGGTCTGTCACAGCGCCATTACGTCATCAGTCGGAGCACATTAACACTTCCAAACAACTGAAAAAAGTTCTCAGCTTGCAGCCGTGATACCAAAGGAGAGAAAATAGTGCTTAGTGATTATGAAGTTTGACTTTTTCGTCGACAATGGTTTTGTGATGCAAATGTATCACTCGTTTGAACACATGTTGTTTTGAGAAGAAAAATGCTTTATTTTCACATCTCCAGCAAACTTGCCAGACTACTTTTGTCAGCACCAAAACGGACGCTGTCAGGGGTAAGTGAGT
>KN516795.1:4620-20930 GCA_000787155.1 Scartelaos histophorus
CGGCCTGCCCACCCCACCCTTCTGCAGTGCCTGCAGCTGCAGCTGAGAAAGTTTTAGGCGAATCTTGTCATCGTCGAGTCTGCGCTTTGCCTCACAGCCACAGCCCCGCAGTTTACCCATACTACACGCTGTGGCCACAGAGTGGGCCACACCTGCTGCCAGCAGAGCCAGTGAGAAGGCGCTCTCACGGAAACCTGGAACAAATCAGCACTGATGTTAAACCTCATCATAGTGCTGCTTTAACCTGTGTTACTCTACTTATTTATCTGTTCCATTATCAGCTTGCCTCAGACTCTCACCCCTGTTGAGGATGATGTTGTGGTGGGGCAGTTTGTCCTGACCCTCCAGTGTTGAGCAGTTCCAGCGTTGATCCCGGAGCTGATGCTGGCATTCGTGCAGAGCCACCTGAATGCCCTGCAGGGCAGAGGCTGTGACATCAGGGCTGCGTACACAGATTCTCATCTGCCTCTTACTGAGGCCTGGCAGCCTCAGGCAAACAGAGTTAGGGGTGAGCACTGGGTCTCCTGCCACCTTCAGGCTGAGGATATCATTACACAACACCCTGCACAGAAAGAAAAAAAGCTGAGATTTTGGAGGTGTGGGTGATGTGATGAGTCATTATATTTGTCAGTTCATAAACCCACTGAGTGGTGATGGGAAGAAGTTGGACTCACTTAGATTGTAAATGAATGAATAAGGAAACCTCAGCTCTTAAAATAATGCCAATTTAGACCCAACCTTAGTCAAAAAAAAAAAAAAGGAAATTACGTCCAACTATGGGCATAAAACACATTACGATAAACATAAGTTGAAATGTCGCTATCTTATTCTGGTAACCTAAAAAGCAGCCGCATATAATGTGATTATTATGTGATAGAAAATAAAAAAGCACAACAACGGAAAATAATGATTTACAAACACAACCAGCCACGACCACTCAACGTGAACATGTAAGTCAGACTTTCTCAAGTGCACTTACTTTACCGCAGGTGACAGAAGCGCTGCTGCCAAAATCAGGAGTTGCTCCCAGCGGAGTTTGTTTGATAGCTCCATTTTGTTAGAATTCTTTCGCGACGTGACATTAAAACACTTGTGCCCCAATCTTGTTTATAACAGCAAATAAGTGGAATTTAAAAGCTGAGGAAGAGCAAAGTATTATCGATTCACCGCCAAACGAGCGAAGACTGAAGACGGAGAACAGAGAAACTCGGGGACGCGTAAACGGGAGGGGGAAAGACAGAGGGGAGGGGAGATGCCTCCACGGGGGCTGTTCGCTAAATATTGGCCCATATAAAAATTGGACTGACAGTCGCTCATTGTTTTGTTTTGTATGTCACGTCTTAAGTGTCAAAATGCGTCTTCCAAACTAAAGTTACGCACATCCACCATTGCCAAGCAATCATGAGCAGAAATTAATATTATTATTATTATTATTTATTTATTTTTTAATAGTTGCACTTATTTTTCAAACATTAAGGCATTTTTATTAAATATCAGAAAAAAATAGCACACAATTTACTGGGGGAACAGATCCAGCTGTAGCCAGAAAAGTAGCAGGACCCAGCTCCGGCTCTGTGATGGGCTCTGTGAGGACCGCGCGCTCTTCTCCTCCCTCCTATTAGTGATTATTTAATTTAATCTTTACACCATGTTTGAGCTTTACATTCTGATGGAGCACCTTTATTATTTTTGCTAAGTTAAATTGTATTTTAATTAAATTAGAGGTAGGCCTATAGGTTACTGGAATGGTGCAAACCACAAGGGGCATAATAATACACTAGTCTGTGCTACTTTAATAAAATTAAGTTAAACCTCGAAGGAACAGGCTTCGCATAGTGACACCAATTCATTTAATCTCCTGCCATTCACCAACCTACAGCAATGAAAAGTGCATTAGCATTCTGCTTTGGCGTGTATATCTAAGTGGCTTAAAAAGTGATTTTAAGTTGATTTGTATATAAAAGGCCCCCTTTATCCGGATTGAATCTCTAATCTGCTCTGTGTCGCATGACTGCTTCAGGAAACTCATATGAGCACCTTCTTAGAGGCTGCAGTAAAAACGTAGGGCGCTACCATTAAAGCCCTTTACAAAAGCCCACTTCCTTTTACTGTCATCACAGAAAGAGACAGAGAAAGACTGCAGGCTGCAGCCACGGTGCTGACTAAAGTGAACCATGGAAATTGGTTAGGATATGTCACATAAGACAGCACTCAGCAGCAGGCTGCTATGGAGAAGTCTGGTGGCTGTTAGGGTTGCTCCTGGTTTGGTTAGATGGAGATGCCACAAAATGGCTCAAGATGTGATTGCACTGCATGGATACATGTGCAGCATAGAGGTCTGTAGGCCAGATGTTGGGATGGTAATGTTGTAACTCACTCATCCTCTCTTACCGGGTTCATCATTTCCTACATCAACTTATTTAGTAAATAACATTTTCAGTGTTTTTTCCCATGGCTTAAAAGTATTCATGTTGCAAAGACTGAAAATGCCCTTAGTCAGAGACTCTGGGAGCATGTTTGGAGAGAGGAGGAGTAGATGCGGTTAGGGAGTAGGCTAATCCAACCATCGGGCAAAAAGGGCAATTTTAGATATTCATATTTGTACCGTGACAGAAGAAGAAACTACGAAGCACAAAAACGGGCGTGCCTACAGCATCTGTGGCAGAGTGCGCTCCCGGGCGCTTAGGAAGAACTCTCCTGCATCATACAGGGAACAGTGATGTGATGGCCGTGAGATTCCACGAGTCTATGCGCAACTTCAAGGATTGTCCTACTTTTTTCTTTCTCTTTTTAAGACCATGTTGTGTTTCCTTATTCATTGTGCACCCTATGAAGAGCATTAACTATCCCTCCCTCCAATCCTATTGAAAAGGCTCGGAAAAAACAGAGGGAGATGAGAGCGGCAAATCCCTTTTTTATTCCCCTCGTAGCGCTCAATAAGAGAAGAATGTGTTGCCTATCAGTCACCGAGGGGATCGAGTCTTCGGGACTGTCCCACGCGTTCAATGCGCTGTGCAGAGCATCAATAAGCGAGACACAGTGAGGAGGGCAGCAGCAGCAGTAGCATCCTGCCTGGACACTTGCCGACATTTAACATCCTGTCTCCTCTTCATACTCAAATCAGAAAGGTCCGTGCGCCTTTACCTCCTCATTACGCAAGGACTGAGCTTGGTGAGTTTGTACCTTAGGCCACCGGTCTTCAATTTATAGGGCGATTAACTATCAGTGCATAACTCGCTTGTGATAACTTTGGAATAGATTTAAGTTAATGTTTGTTTATGAACTTGATTTATTTATGTTTATCATCATTTTTCGTGTGTGCATTGTAGAGCTAGAAAAAGTGTATTGCATGAAACCTCTCGTTTGTGCGCAGTGAGGAGCGGACGCAATGAAGAGCCTGGTGCTGTTGCTGAGCGTCAAAGCGACTTGCATCCTGCTTGTGTCGTCGCTCTCGGGCACTGGGGCCGTCAACAACAGCGGCCGGTGGTGGTGAGTATAGATGCCGAAGAGTGCATCACTTATCAGGAGACATTCTAACCCTCGGAGACGCGCTCAGTGCTTCGTTTGACTTTGTTCTGCTCTCGTGGCTCCAAATAATGTGTTGGTTTTGGCACTCGTCACATAAAAGCAACCGCATGATTTTAAGGCTTGTGGCTTCAGCTGTGCAGTTTTTTTTTTCAGATTTTGAACCATTTATGTTGTTTAGTTTGTTTAAAATATCAGCACACGCATTATTTTGATATAAATTATTTGTTTCTAAATAATTCTTAATTTAAAGCTACTTTTTATTTTTAAATATAGGCCACATAAAATAGGCTACATCATTACCCAATGATTTAGTAGCTTAGTTCTGCAGCATTTTGAACTTGAAACTTGTTGACAAGACTCATTAAAGATTTTTGACAATGAAAGTAAATGAAGCAAGAGTTTTGTAATAAGCAACGTCCACAACGCCTTTAGGCCTAGCTTATTGTTGAGGTGATCTTTATTAAGGCCATCCAATAATTAAGCCTATTCCTCTTTATCATATAGATGCCCATATAATGCATTGCCAATAAGCCTAAATAAATTTGCAATGAAATTAGGAATTTATAGCATTTGCTTAAGTGACACCTGCCTAAAAATACAATGCAAATAATACCCAGGCTATTAA
Source organism: Scartelaos histophorus (assembly GCA_000787155.1). Classification (NCBI taxonomy): domain Eukaryota; kingdom Metazoa; phylum Chordata; class Actinopteri; order Gobiiformes; family Gobiidae; genus Scartelaos; species Scartelaos histophorus. The sequence continues at coordinate 8,774 of KN516795.1, forward strand.
TGCTTAGTGTGATTCTATTAGTGCAAGATTATACAAAAGTATTCTTTATTTATTATTTATTATAGTGATATTTATTACATTTAGTTAAGATAAAGTTTTTATGGGTTTTTTTTTTGTTTTTTTTTGTTTTTTTGTTTTCCTGACCCAAATTAAGATATTTAATGAAGTTCAAATTTTCCATATGATGTTTCCAGGGGCATTGTCAATGTGGCCTCATCTTCCAACCTGCTCACTAACTCCAAGAATGTACAGCTAGTCTTAGACCCCAGCCTGGCTCTGCTGAGTCGACGCCAGCGACGACTGATTCGGCAGAATCCTGGCATCTTACACGCCATTGCTGCTGGGCTGCACACTGCCATAAAAGAGTGCAAGTGGCAATTCCGCAACCGCCGCTGGAACTGCCCGACCACCCACAGCCCGGCAATATTTGGCAAAATTGTCAACCGTGGTGAGTCACTGTTATCAGGGGATATTTGGATGATTTGGGACGGGATGATAAACTGTTTATCATTAAACAATATAATACTGTTTATCTAATTAAGTTGGAAATATTAAATGAAGTTGTATTTCCTCAGGTTGCCGGGAAACAGCATTTGTATTTGCCATAACGAGTGCAGGGGTGACCCATGCTGTGGCCCGCTCCTGCTCAGAGGGGGCCATAGAGTCGTGTACGTGTGATTATCGCCGCAGAGGTCCTGGAGGGCCTGACTGGCACTGGGGAGGATGCAGTGATAATGTGGACTTTGGCCGTATGTTCACACGTGAATTTGTGGACTCCAGTGAGAAAGGCCGGGACCTCCGCTACCTCACCAACCTCCACAACAACGAAGCAGGCAGAATGGTGAGTGCAGACAGAGCAAAGGTTTACAAAATGATTAATTGACCTTTCTAACAATTAATGCTGCTTTTTTCATGCAGACTGTGTCGTCAGAGATGCACCAGGAGTGTAAATGCCATGGGATGTCAGGTTCTTGTACTGTTCGTACCTGTTGGATGCGCCTGCCCAACTTTCGCACAGTAGGAGACTTCTTAAAGGATCGCTTTGATGGTGCATCCAGAGTAGTTTATGGCAATAGGGGGAGCAACAGAGCCTCTCACAGAGCTGACCCACGGCACTTGGAACCTGAAAACTCAGCTCATAAAGCTCCTTCTGCCATGGACCTGGTGTACTTTGAGAAATCTCCAAATTTTTGTTCCTATAATGGAAAGACTGGCACTGTGGGCACCTCTGGAAGAACATGCAACAGCTCTTCTCCTGGTCTAGATGGCTGTGAGCTCCTGTGCTGTGGCCGTGGATATAAGTCTCGGACCGAGAGTGTGACGGAGCGATGTCACTGCACTTTTCACTGGTGCTGTCACGTCAGCTGCCTCAACTGCACCAGCACACGGACGTTACACCAGTGTCTATAATGTCAAGTCTCTTTTTATCAACTATTAAGATAAACTTAATGGTTAAATGGTGGGTAGCAATTCAACAGGGTATCCAAATGTTGTAGGTGCTTTAATGCCACCTTGGTGCTTCACATTAATAAGAGGGTAACATTTATGATCCATATCAAGGGGACATTCTCCTCTCGTCCCATGTTTACACTGTGGATAAAGAGGAATAGAGTAAACAGAGGTTTATGTGGTCCAGAATTGATTGCTGTACCCAGGTAGTACTGCAGCCTCTCCCACGACGGCCAAAGACTGGACACAATGTTTTACAGATGTTTCTGTGGCCACAGAGCCACAAACATGTTCTCATAAACTGGTGAAGTCGTCTAACAAGCGGACAGATAGTTAAGAAAATCCATGTTTTGTTTTCTTTAGCTGAAGCTTGGCTCCTTAAGTATATCTACCCAGGGACGCCCTCACTCCTTACTTATATTCTTAGGCATAAGATACAGCCCAATCTCTAACAATTTCCTTACCACTTTGGGCCTGTGTGTTTAGATTTCTCTGGAGCTGAATACACCTTAACTCCTTACAGTTCCTCAAACGTACCACATGATGGTCTTGTGTTACCCAACTGGAAACTGCCAAAAAAACCTGAAATTTAGACATAACCAGAAATTTTACTGAGGCTGATTTGAATGTATTATCCACGCACTGAATATGATGACATAAAAGGCTAGTTTTGCAAGTCTCAGGCAAAAATAAATAATCAATTGTTAGCAGCCTTCAGCATCAGCTCTGTTGTGTTAAGTGTAATAAGAGGAATGAGTACACTGATATTGAAGTAGTATGTAGTAAATGGCTCCACCAAAAATATATTAATTATGGTTATGAACGAAGAGAACCAAAATGCTGTAAATATTAAAATATAAATGTATTTATAATGGTGTCATGTGTAAGATGGGTAACATGCACCTCAATAGCTGTGTAAATCAGGCGTTTTTTTTTTTTCACCATCAGCTTGTGCTCTGTAATGTATGTGGTCATGCACTGAATATCTACTTTTTAAATGTGTAAATAAATACAAAATATTTATTTCTGTAGGAAGGGATAAAATGTTTTAGAAATGTAGACTTCCTTTTGTATTAAATAATAGAATAATAAAGTTTATATTTTCAATTAACCAGTGGTGATGGATGCTGAAAGATGACAAAGCCCAGTATACAATGTGTGTTGGAAGTTTAGACAACCAAGTGAACATATAAGCCTGTCCCTGGGTGTCCTTTGCCTAATCCTATTACTTAGTCTAAAGCAGCCCTTTTCTGCAGCTCACAAAACATTTCTGCATCTGTGCCCCCAACCACAGAGACTACTTATCCAGCCACAACCCCCTACTTTATACAGTATACATTTACAGCACTTGGAAGCAGAGGCTCATTTGCCCAATACTGACAAGAAATCATATTTAGCCATCCCACCTACAATACTGGCCAACACTGTGCATAAAGTTTTGATTTTGAGATGATAATTCAAGATTCAGTTCAGTATCGTGTGGGTAAATTACAAACTTCATGACAATTCCAACTTGCAATTATATTAAAATAAATATTGTGATCAGTAGGGTTTTTTTGGTTCTTTTTTACATTTTTACATAATAGATAGATCAAAACAATCAAGGAATGTCAAAATATTCATTGTGTATATGTCCCAAATGTTTATAAATGAGGTTGTTAGTGGGTAGATGCATGATCTCATATAGATGTCATCTATCATCCCTGCATAAGACCTTACTAAGAATTTGTCCTATCAAGTTATCATAATTGCCTTATATTGTCAGGCATCTCAAAATAATTGTTGAATAGTGTACTTGACGTAATTTTACATAAATGAAGGCACTCAAAATAATTTAGCAAAATTGTCAGACAGATTAGATGCAGTGGAAGATAAGAGTTCAAATCTCATGCGTGAGAGTGGAGTGGGACAGTGGCTGCAGACTGTGTAGGGGGCACAGCCTGTGGGAGTGCTAAGGAGTCAGTGATAATTAGCTCAATTAGTGACAAAGGCAGTGTAATAAATACCGACTTAGTGTCTGGGTCCCTGCTGGTCTCTCCCTGCGCGGCCTGCGATATGGCCCTGGCCTGACGGACAATTCATTAAACTGACAAAATACCCCACCGTCCAGGCGTGACGCAGCGAGTTAGCCCCCTACAGGCCTGGCTCATTGTTCTAATTGTCTGGGCTGGAGTCACTTTGTGGACACCTCCCCTCCACACACCCCGCCTTCACACCCTGCCTTCAGAGCGCCCATGGAGTTAATGCTCCTACCTCAGCCTGTAAGTAGGTGATCGGCAGGTTTGGAAAGACGGCGGCAAGAGTTTCTTGGGGTGGGGTAGCTGGTGGGGGGACACGGTGGGATTAGCGAATGGAGGTTGCCTGGGAGTGCTGGGAGCAGCGCCGATAGGAATGTAGGAGAGATGAGTCCTGAAGCTCGGATGCGGGACAAAGCGAGAGTTAATAAGGAAAGATTGAAGGGGCTGGCGACAATGGGCCGCCACCCGAGTCGAGATGAAATTGCTTCCGAGGATTATTGGGAGAGGGTGTGAGCGTCACAGTCTTTGTGTTATGAATGTGTGTTTGGGCATTTGTGAGTTTGTTGGTGTGTATGCTGGGGCAGGGGGAGCGTTGGATTGATGGCAGCCTCTCTGGTCGGGGAGCAGGGGACCTTGAGGAGGCTAACCGGCTGTTCCCACAGTCTGTTCTCGTGAAGCCACCTTTGACACACAGGGCTGCCAGGCGGCAAGCAGGCAGCGTGTAGAGAGGGGTACGCATCAGAAACAACAGAACCTCTACACAAAAAATGTCTGAAGAAGACCAAAGGAGAGAGCATGTTCAAAGTGAGAGAAAAACATAAAGTGAGGAGAGCATCTAGTGACAAGCAGAGAGCAAAACAAATGATCTGCCTGACCTGAACAAACACCTCTGCTTTGCACATTTTTACATTTTATTCTTACATACGCATTTTTCACTATATAGAATATTTGAAATTGTTTGTCCAATCAGGTGAACAATCGTGAAAAAAATTATATAGTATTTCAAAAAATCTAAACCCAGTGTTACTGAGAATAACATATGGGAGAAGAAGATGAATAAATAAACACTTTTTTTTTTTTTTTTTTTTAATGTATTTTATGGGTTTTTATTTATTTATTGCTATCTTATGGCTTTGCTCTTATTTGATTTTACTGGTTTATTGTTTTAGGACTAATATGTTTTATTTGTGTTTAATGAGTATTTATTTTATTATTATATTATTATTGTTGCTTTTAGTCTGTATTTGTGCAGCACTTTGGAAACTGTTGTTTATGAAATGTGCTATAGAAATAAAGTGGATAGGATTGGACATAAGAACAAATTCAACTCCAACGATACAATTATTATTTACCACACAAACAACATTAACTGAGTCAATGTACTTACTCGATTGTAAGGAAGAAAACATGAGTGCGTGTGCATATTTGTACATACGTGACTTTTTTGCACATTCCCATCTCAGCAGGCGCTCGTGTGGTGTGCTCTTGTGTGTGGGTGAGTGGATGGCAGCTGGGAGGCAGACAGTGTCCAGAAGAATCATCCCCTAGCAACTGACCTTTACGGCAGATGGCAACTCCAGAGTAACAGCCACCCAGCATCACAAAGGGCCAGGCCTCCTAACAACTCCATCACTTCATCATCCACGGGCCTGCCACGACCTGTCAGACCAGAGACAAGTAAAGTCATAATTATGGAAACGGACGCTAACGAGAAGGGCAGCGGGCTCGGGGTTTACAAGGCTTCTTACCAACTTACAATATATACTACCAATAATTACTGATAAGGGATGATATCAAATGTCAAGTTTCCATGTCCAAGTAGGGTCTAACTATAGAAGATGCCTTGCAATAGATCCATTTGCTTGCTTGACCAAGGGCTGTTTCATGGTTTGATTTTCTGCTGGTTAAATCAACAATTGTAAACAGCTGTTGTGATTGTGAAAAATCTGTTAAACTGAATTAAACAAAAAATGCACTCAAGTAAACACTGTGGTATACAAAGTTATAAACTACAGACAATATAACTAATATTGTTACTGGTAATATTGTGGGATTTTTTGCCACTCCTCAGTATATATGATATTTTTAAGCTGCGACTGTGAATATCTTCAAAAAAAATATATATATATATAAAAATCATTTCGGTTAAACAGTTATAGACCACAGTGACAACACAAAAATTAGATATTGGTGTCTCTGTTTCACATATCTGAAAATCACCTTATTGCAAACCTATTTTGCCCCTGAAACAGTAATCTGCTCAAGGTCTTTTCAGAATTCACTCATTGATCTGACTCTATAAAGAGATGGCAGGAGGGCAAAAATCAGTCCAGACCATTCCAAACCAAACCACTCCTTTTGGATGTTCTGGTTTTCAGCACACTATTGTGAATCAGGGTGTGGAGAGACCGCTTTAGCACTTAGAGCTGAGAGTCTGGTGCCTGTGGTCAGGCTCAGTGGTGCCCATGTCCAGCACAAAGAGGAAGCCCTGTAGTAGAGCTATGACAGATTGAACTCCATCAAATATACAAGGTTTTGGTATAATGTTGGCAAGAGAGTTAGAATGCACTTAGATCTATGTATTCTTTCACTCTTAAAGAATTAATAACCTAACCCCACTCAATAGTGATACAATCACACCATTATCACTATTAATCAATCACCTTTGTCAAAAAAGGAAAATATTTCTTGTCCAGTAAGAGCAATGCAAACAGACACAGTATTTGAATAACGGCTTATATAAAAGACAGTTAAAAGTTAATATAAAACATCTGTGAGGCTAACAGACTAAACACTTCCTCTTCAACTAAATATGAAAAAGGCAATAAAACAATTATGCCATATAGTATGAACTACAGGTGCTGCAGGTAACTGAAATGATAGAGCGGGTTGGTGAACATTCTGGGTAAACTGCAGCAATGTTCAATTAAGATTATTATATTACATTTCTGAGCAACTGGACAAAAGACAGTCTTTGCTTTGCACATTTGTGCTCAATTGTATTTGTTCAGATTCTGCTTTGAGAAAAGTTTCATTTGGTATTATTAGTTAGTGCCACCTTTACAGTACTTACAGTATTTTACTGCTTTCCACTACAGGCAAACAACATTTTGGTGATTTGCGGTGATTATTATGATTATTAGCATTAACATTCATATAATAGCAATATAATTGAATATTAAGAGCTGAACAGTATATAGAACAAAGCTCTATCTGAAATGACAGACTCAAATGTCCCACATGGGTTTTCTGTACATGTGTAACTCCACCATGGGATATTGACCTGCTGTATTACTAAAACAGGGGAAGATAGATCTGACTTGAGTTGGTTTTAATTATGAGATGTATTGTACAGCAGCCATGGGTGAGTGCTCCACACTGACACAGACATACAAGAATGTTTCTCTGATGCACATTAGGATCAGAGTGGTTTAAGAGAGTGGGACTATGACACATTCTTCTGTGACTGGATGTGACGGAGACACACATCATTGTTCAGATGTTGGTTCACAGCTCCAAACAAAGACTGTACACAAATCTCATCTAATTCATCTTACTGCACGTTTGGAAACCGAGCTGCCGCAACATACACTCATCTTTGACAACCTGGTGAGATATGACTACTTCAACAGCCAAGGGATACAGCTTATGTGGTCAACGAAATTATCCAACCAATATGTTATATTTTTGGAAATGAGAAAAGTAAATTTCACTTTCATAAGGAATGTATGACTGTGCATGTTTGTCTGTGGACACAAAAGCTTTTCTTCTGCAGCTCCATCCACATTATCCAGAGCATGAGGCTGCCAAGGCCTGTAAAGAAGACATTTCTGTTGGCATCTGTTTTTAAAGGCAATGACATAGGGGACAGCCAACCACAGGAGCCACATATCTCCAAATCTACATGCATTCTGAGGATTGCTTGCATAACAGAGACGCCCAACTCTCTATTCTCCCTCTCTCTCTCTCCTCTCTTCCAAACAGACGTTTTTTTCTTTTTACCGCTCACACACATGTAATATTGGTCCCACCCTTCGTTGGTTAAATGCAATATATGCACCAAAGTTTAGAGGTCTTCCGGCAGTTTGCCATGTCTAGTTCTAGCAGCTTTGGGGTTCATTTTAGCATCCTGAAAACTACAAGATTAGAATTATTTTTTATATTAGTGGGTGTAATTGTCTGACTACCATAGAACTATTGTTATGACTATCCCTACAAATATAGTTGCTATGACTATCCCCAGTAAACAAAATGAGAATACATTTAAGATTCCCCATACTGGGCTGAAGAACAGAATTTTAAGAAGTAGCACTGACTGAAGAAAGATAAGAAACCAAACTGACTTTACATTAAACCTCGCAAGGCAAGACCAGACCTCGCAAGACCAGACTAGAGGACTCCTCTACACATTCACTGTCAAATCAGTTTGTCCCCATTTGCCATCCTCACATTCTTGTATAATTGAAATGTCACAATGACTGAGTCAATTAACAACATATGGGAAGAGAAGAGTATTTAAACAGTGGCAGTGTGTGTGAGAAGGCCGTCTGAGACACAACTTGTAACCATTCTTTGTGCCTATAGTTCCTTCAGATGTACTTTGGTATGTAAACAAGTAATTAATACCTTCATCTGGTTCAATTTTAAATGATATTGAGGTGGTACAGATGGCAATTAACAGCATTTGTAATCAGAGGAGAAAATCCATATCAGGTGGATAAAGTATGATTCGTTCAACGTGTCTGGTCTCCATGTTGGGAAACAGAAGGCTGGATTATGTGTGAAAGCATTGGAGTTAGCGTTGATTACTAAGATAAAAGACCTTCTCTTCCACTTGGCTTACTAAAACATAGAGCCATGATTTTACCTGCTTTGTGGTTCCTTTGGCGCCATCTGCTGGTGTTGTCTTCTTTAAGCACCAAGCCCAAGTATTGACTATGGAGCCAAACATGTTATAATGTCAAAAACAAAATTATAAACTTGATAAAGGAAAAGAAACGCAGTAGGCTACAATTATCTATGCTAAAACAACAGATACATACCGATCTTTGAGACTTTGTCGACTATAATAATGATCCTAGTTTGTTCATTAAACAATTGACGCATTTATTTACCAAAGACAAGACACTAAAATATTATGGTGGTGCAGACCCCACTAAAAGATATTTACAGTCTACGAGACGAATACAGTCACAGGCACAGTGATGATACTTCCACGTCTGTACCAAACATAAGCCAGAGCCTCTGTCCTGGTGTAGTGCGCCCCCTGTCGGTTTACATGATCCACCACAGCCAGACTCACTGCAGTGGCTCCATCAGTGCACTCTGCAGTAGCTCTGCAGACTGGTTCACTACGAAACTCTAAACCGTGGGGGGAGTTGTTTATGTTTGCAATAAATGTGATCTGTCCATCTGTTCTTCACTGAGAATGAGCTCCTCAGGAGTTTTAAATAAAACGGACAGACCAGGAGCCCCGACCACACGGTGGCGGTAAAACGCCTGTTCAATAAACAGAAGAATAGTTGGCAGAAATAATATTTGTTTCACCAATGTTAACACTTTTCTTTACATTTGCTATATACAGTCAATAACGGAGGCCAAGCTGTTGACTAAACATGATGAGACCACCAAAGGGGGATATAGCTCCCTGATATAGTCTTACCATTGTACCATAGGCTTAACTGTGCCCAGTAAACAGTTTTGTTTTGTTTCAAGTTGCCATAAGGTCGTTTTTAACCCCAGATTGGGCTTTGAGTTTATTCTCAATAACAATCTGAACAAAGCACAAAGAAATCACTTAGCAAACATTACTTTATTGACAGTAAAAAGTTTCCAGAATATTGAGGGGCACGTTTGTAACTGCAATTACATCTTGAAAAGCAACATGACTTTGAAATTATGAGGCAGTACATCTTACTTTGAGGTAAAGTGTTTTGTCATGTTACATCATTCACAAAATATTGAATAACACTAAAAGTCCACACAAGAAGACAAAAATCCATGCCTCATTTTCCACTGTCCGAAATAACTTCACATTTTAAAAATAATTCACAGATCAAGTAAAAGCATTATATGACAGGCACACATGCTACACTCATTCATCCAGTCTCTACTTATCAAACCAAGTGCATTTCTTATTTTCTCAAAACAGTTTCAAGTACATTTTGCCTGCAAGTAAAATAAACCAAGAAAAACTATGAAGCAGCAAACCCACAAGAACACATAAGAATACTGAGTTTGGTCTCATTCATTTTCCCAATAGAAACATCACCGGATAACTCACCGTACGGTAGCAATAAGGTATTCAGGTGCTTTAAAGAAGCAGGAGGTAACATTTTATGGATATGAGGAATATGCTGGAAAAGATTTGGAATATAGCTGATGCAAAAACACCAAGGCTGAAACAAAACACTATATAACCACAAAGAGAAACCAGGTAAATTGAAGTTGTTTTTTTCATTGTTTTTGAGGAGAGTTTATAATCCACCCTTATGCCATTAATTAAAAACCAGCGCGACAGAAGCAACTTTGTCAAAATGCATTGGTGTTGCACTTTGTTTCAGTTATTATCCACATGCTGCATTTGACCTGCAGTACAACTAAGTAAAATGCCATCAAGTGCTTTAGCAAAAATTGATTTATCAGCAGGGAACCTAAAAGTGCAGGGTAATATAGCACCCAGGCTGTCTCAGCCGAGCTCTGTACACTCTCCCACTCAGGTCTGATCTGCACCAGTTCTCTAAGGCCCATTTTATCATTCAAAACATAGTCAAGTGTAAGCCCTGAACCCTCATTTGAATTTTTAAGACAACAACTTTGAGACCACTTTTCCACCATTTCTAGTCTCATACATGTGCAACTGCAAAATCCTCAGATTAGAGGTCATTTCTCTCAGCTGAGCCCCACTGTAAACAATATACAACAGTCCACTGTTGTAGAAGTTAAGGCAACCCAATTCTGTGCTTTGTCTGTGACAAAGTTTCCTACAAGACCCAGAGGCACAAAGCTCTCAGTGCATATAAAGCTTACCTGACTCTCAACAACTTTTCTGCTGTACAGTAGTAAGGGCAATTGGAAATGTACCCTCTAGTTCTTAGAATTTACTGTACATGCCACTTGTGCTCAAGACTTATTCACTACTCAGAAAACATGGCTCGGTAAGACATCAAAGCACCGCGCCTCCCTCAGTCTAATACATCTAGAGGAAATCCCCTAAAAAGGCACTTTTGAAGCAAATGAGTTTTACTAGATGATTTCATATGGGAGTGCAATCCTAAATTTGATTCCACATTCTTTTTAAAAGGTGCAATAAAAAGATCCAATATTTAGGTTCGGTTACCATAAAAGTTTGCTAACAATACATAATTAAAGCCACTATTCTGGTGCAGAGCAAACGTGAGCCAACAACAGTACTGTGTTCAGCCCTCAGCCCACCTGGTGCTCTCCTCGGCTGATGTGTGAGGAGAACTCATAGCGGTCATGGCTGCGGTGGCCACAGATGTTACACTCAAACGGCTGCCGGAAACCATGACAGCCCATGTGGATGGTGAACATGACGTGGTCCAGGAAGAGGATGCGGCAGTGGCGGCAGTGGAAGGAGCGAACTGGCCGACCTTCTCTGTCTAACACCTGCATGGTCTCCCTGGAGGAGAGAGGTGAGAGAGCGCTCCTCTTTACTGACACTGGGGGGGCGGGGCTGGCTTTCACCCACACACTGTCCACATCTTTGGCCTGACTGGGGCTGGAAGTGGGGTGACTGCGCGGCAGGGGGACATTGTGGTAGTGGAGGTGGTGGTTGTTAGAGGTACTTGTGGGTCCTGTAGCCCTTGTGCTCTGCTCCTCTGCTGTACTCTCTGTGTCTGTGGAATCAGGACAGCCGTTGGGTGAGGCGGTAAGGCTATGAGCTGAGGGTTGGTCATCCTGGTTTTCACCTGGATCTCTACCTGTTAAACAGAAAGTCAGTCCACTTCCTGCATGGGCCCGTGGGCCCTGAGGAATTAAGTTGTTATTTAAGGGGCCGATAACTGACAGATAGCTGGGATAGGGTTGGGATTGTGTGGAGGGCTCGTGGTTTTCTTCTTTGCTTCTCGTGCTTTGCAGGAGGGACCCACTCATCCCGACAGAGTCCTGCCCAGAGTGAGTGCTCAAGAGTTCTCCCTCCTTCTCAGAGCCTGAGGACAGTTCATAAGGTGCATCAGGTAGGTCCAGATGCATGTGCTTTTCACCTTTCATGAACAGCAAAAAATCTCAGTAAAAAGATCCCAGTAAACATAACTGATTATAATAAGTGTTATAATCTTAAAATCATACCCAAAAATTTTTGTGGTGTTGATCTTTTGCGCTTTGTCATGCTAATTGACAGTCTTTCTGCAAACTGAATTTTATCATTGGACGGTTGAAGCATTGTCTTGGTTATGGTTTCCACTTTAACTGATTTGTCATCTAAAAAAGAATAGACTGTAGTTTTATCTTATACATCATTTTGTAATAATAACATGAATCAATAAGACAGTCTAACCATGTGTTGTGAGCATACCCCCTACTGCCTGATTGTCCAAACTCTTCAAATAATTATGGCAGCGCTCCAGATGTTCCTCCAGTGTGCTCTGTTGTTTGTAGCTGCGACTACAGTAGCTGCACTTAAAAGGTTTTCCCACAGTCGGAGAAGACACTGCATAAGAGAACATATA
>JACN01130380.1:0-11691 GCA_000787155.1 Scartelaos histophorus
GAAAAACATGCATTCTTACTGTGAGGGCTGGCCAATGCACAGATCTGACCAGTAAATTGACCTAATAATAATAATAATAATAATAATAATAATAATAATAATAATAATAATAATAATAACTTCCATTTATATTGCACTTTTCAAGACAGCCAAGGGGCTTCACAAGAACACACAGAACACAGTCTTGCACATAGGGAGTGGTTAGGTGGGATTAAAGGCCAGTATAAACAGAAATATTTTTGAACAGTTATTTAAATTGATCAGTTGTTTCAGCAGTTTGCACGTGTGGAGGGAGTGGGCTCCAGAGTGAAGTTCCTGGACACAGAAGCCCCTGTCTCTCTCCTCTCCTGCTTATATCCATAGAATGATATGATGAAATCTAATCTATTCTTCCAATATAGAAATGAGTAAATACATGTTCAAACCTGCTTTACCATTACTGCTATACCCAAATCTAGCATTGTGCGTCCCTTTTTCATGTATAGTCCTTAAGACAGAACTTTGCAGTTTTGTAATAGACATCAGACGTTCGTATTCACCCGACCATATGGACACTTAGCATAGCAAGTCTAATCAGTTAAATTGGAGCTGTCAAAGGACTACAAATCCCATCAGGCCTCTGTCACGTCTGCAGCCGCTCTGGCTTGAAAAGTCATCAACATCTGAGGACGTTTTTACTGCTCCTTAACTGGCCCGAGCCCCTGGCCATAAAAGTTCAGACAAACAGATTGAGCGGAGGTGTGGGCGGAGGTGCCTGTTGTTTACGGAGTCCTGGACGTGCTCTGTAAACTCCCATGTTTAAAGTCTGCCATTGTTTGAAGGGAAGTGAGAACATCCAACATGGCCTCCACCTTGTTTACATTGAGCGGCCTGACAGATCAGCTCAGCACTGATATTCAATAAGTTTATCCCACGTGTCTTTTGTCATTAGACACGGCATCGCGCAGACGGCTACACATCTGTCTGTGTGTGTTTACACTGACTTACTGAATGACTTCATGTGCTAAAGCAAAGTGAGATAATGATATAAGCGGTTTATTCGGCTGCCTTTAGATGTGGATTTGAGTCGTAATCAGCTGGATTTCATTAGCACGTTTAACAGGACAAATCCCAGGAATTCTCCAACATGGTCGCCACTACATCTGGAAAATGGCAGGAGGAGAAAGACGTAACAGTGAACGCAACATAGTCTGTACCCACTATGGAGCTTATTATCAGGTAACTTAGGAAATATGCATAACAACTTTGAACCCTTGTCTTTATATGTTATAGTGAATTTGAATGGTTCAATGTAAAACTGGCACAGCTGGAGGTTGACTGAATATGATGAAGCACTTATGAACACGTTGTATATATATTGTTAATCTATGTTGTTTCATTACAGATTTTTTCTTAAAATAATAGCAGGATTTAACTTGATTTTTGTAATTTTTCTTGATAGCTGTATATGTAATCTATTTTTGTATTTTATTCTATAACTTTGAACATGAGCGAGACTAAACTGCATACTCCAGTGTAGATGATACTAACACAGCTAGATGAAAGATATATGTACTTATTGGACCTATCTCGCAATGATAAAAAATATATTTATATTATATTTATCATTTTTGTCTGTACCTATGTAGTTGATTTTTAGTTATTCCATATTGATATTTACTTAAAATAATATCAGTACTGAAGTAGATTTCCGTTCAGTGATAGCTTTATATTTGTGGTCTACTTTTTGGTTTTAAGTTCAATGCCTTTGAACCCTTATAGGTTTACAGAAAACCATTAGCAGGAGTTAAATGACATAGTTCAATGTAATGTAGATAATACGTACTAGAGCTGGAGATTTTTATTTTTATACATGCTAGCACTCATGTCTCGTTGGACCTCGTTGGATCTATCAATGATAATATTTTGCATTGCCTTTTGTTGTTATTTAGTTACTTTAAAATAATATCAGAATTGAACTTGATTTTTTGTGTTTATTTTTTGTATTTTGTTCTGTTTCTTTGAACCCTTATAGACTTGCAGAAAAACATTAGCACCAGTTCAATGACACAGTCCAATGTAATAGAGCCTATCAAAGACTCAGCTGGAGAAAAGTTATGTTCCAATGGAAATGGCATATATCTTAACATACTTGTGTAGCACTACTTTAAAGTGCGTACATTAACCGACCGTCTTCTCATCTGGAATATCTCAGTCAAGTCCCATCAAAGCGTACTGACCCTGTCTATGTCGGAGCGTCAGATTTACGTGGAGCATCAAACGCGCCATGGCTCTCCGGGACACCTGCGGACCTGTCGCCGGAAAAAAAACACCAAAGTTCTGAGCCAAAGTTAATCCTTTTAGACGCCATCAGACAGGGTCACTTTCAACCATTTGACCTTTGACCCCTGGCATGGTCGACAGGTGGTATAGCGTTCAGCCTGTGTTCCTCTGATATGCACGGGCTAATAAACACATTCGGCTCTATGGTGTGTTAGCAGCTGCTATATTTTGGCAAGCTCTGCAGAAGTCTGTCAAGTTACTGGGTTTTTCCCCGTAAAGTGTAATTTCGGTGTAGTTTTTTCTCTTGATAGACATGGACTATTACAGCTATCGAATAACAACGCAATCACTCAAAATCTGCCATCACAGTTTTTTCTTTAATGGAACAAATATTAATTTTTCTAGAAGGCCCAAAATGTCTAACTTCACTGTTGTTGTTCGCTATAAATATTTGAATGTCCCTTTAAAATCTCTCTAAGGAGTTAAGACCAACACTTTTAAATAAATTGCCTCCAACCAGTAAAAACTGAAAAGCTTTTGGCGCTGCAATATGACCGGAGTATTTCTTGTTGCTGTTGGCGTTTGTGTGGCATCTACTAAAGTTTTATTTCGGGAAGTGATGAAATAGGCGAGCATGTGTCAGCAGACTCCACACAGCAGCTATGAGCTCAGGAACGAGTAAAGGCCAGTCATTACCCGATTACTTTACTTTAGACTAAACGTGCATTGACACCACACCACGGCACTGTATAATTCTGCCTCTCACACTTGCAGGCAGGTCACGATAACACATTTTCACGATAAACAATATTTAAACTATTAAAACTACTTAAAAAACTACTAAAAAACTAAAATTTAAAAATTTATAATATATTTAAAAATCATGAACTGCAATAAATAAATGGCAGAATGAAACACTTAAGTAGTTTGTTAAGTAACACTCCACAGCTCAAATCTAATCAAAGTACAGATTAATAACTCACTATTACAAAAAAGGTACTTATGATAAATATTGACCCCAAGAATGATTGTTCCATCTGACACATATTGAACTTGATATAGTATTATTATGACAGACAACACACTAACTGTCTATAATGACTATATAATGATCAAACATATCCTTTCTCTTTGCCTTCCAGCTTGTGACTGCCACCCGGTCGGAGCAGCAGGGAAGACGTGTAACCAGACCACAGGCCAGTGCCCGTGTAAGGACGGAGTGACCGGCATCACCTGCAACCGCTGTGCCAAAGGATACCAGCAGAGCCGCTCGCCCGTCGCACCCTGCATCAGTGAGTAACTATGGACTCATAATATGGACTCACATTACGTACAATTTATGTGAACTACAGAGGAAAGATAAACAACAGCATAAGGGAGGATGCACTGATACCATTTTGTTTTTTGTTTTATTTTTCATTCCAATACTGCTGTTGATACTTTGGTAGTGTAGTGTCTGACGATTCCTGATATCAACCGATACCAGGGCAGATACTAGGAGGTCTTTGGGATGATCATTGTCTTGTAAATTATCTTATTACATCAGTTTACAGACCAAGCAAAATAAAATATCTTGCATCCAAAATCAGATCCATCAAACAATTAAATGCCAATAACCAATACCAGTATCATATTGGAGCATCCCTGAACACAGTTATGGTACAGTTACCCCATTCTCGAAATAAAAGTAGATGTTTTGTCATTAATATTGTTTGATTATTCAAAAATGCTAATTAGGAGAGGCCACTATATCTATTAATCAAAAACTCCAATTACCATGCTTAATGACCCTTCAGTACCCTACTCTATGCATTCATTCACTGTGGCAAAATGAAAAATAAAGCTTTAACAAAAGATGAAAAAAGTTCAAAAACCTAGTCAAAACAGTAGAATGGTGGTTTTAAATCAAAGATGCTAGAAATGTTGCCACTACAGTCACTGGCACTGTGTTAATGGTACCATGCACTTTAATGGGCATAAAGATACATGTATATGGGACTTTGAAACTATTAGGCCTGTTAACACTAGTAGATGACAGATTGCTGTGTGTTTGTAGTTATGTAGGAAATATACTGTACACTAGTACTTTGTTGTAAAAGTAACCCTCACTGGCTTGTCAGGCAATATTAGCTCATTGTGCTAATATGCCAAATAAACCTCAAAGTGGGCAAATAACAGTATCCAGCAGTAACACCCTGCCCTGTGGTGCCGTGTTGGTGGAGACTGCAGATTCAGAGCAGATGGCAGCCTGGCACGGGCTACAGTAGCTGTGAATGTGTTTGAGTGACACTGAAATCCAAGTGACCGCACAGAACAGTAATGGTAATGAGATCTGTGCGCCTCACCTCCCATTGAGACAGCAGAGGAAGACAAAGCTATTAAGCAGCCAATTAGTATGATGGCTACAGCGCTAATTTGAATGATCCACACTCATCTGGCCCGGGCACGCAGATGAGAGGAGATCAGGCAGCTGTATTGCCACAAAAGCATAGTGTTCGTGTTTGTTTATGTTGGCAGGGCGTCTATAAATTCAAAGACAACACGCTGATCGCAAACTCCCAAAGTCTCGCCAACAACTTCACCTCTGACTCTCCCACTGCCGAGGTACAAGCCCTGAACCCCTAAATCCAACGAGATCCTCTGATGGGTGCTAAGGCAGCATCCCTAAATCTGTTTATGCTAGGAGGCTAAAGCCGCTGGCAGCATTAGCATTTGTATTGGAAAGTCATGGATTAGCAGAAGTCCTGGAGGAGGTCCACGGTGCAGCACTTTTTAGTGTAGCCAGCGGCATCACAAGGGAGGCTGCAACTGTCAAGATCCTCCCAGACAACTCCCTCAGCACCATCTGTCCATGTGCACGTGCATACAGCATGGAGATTACACAGCGGTGACAGGGAGGAGGCTAATTAGTGCAGAATAAGATAATGAAATGTATTGTCTGTCACCACTTCACTCTGCTCCAATGATGTCAGGAGATGTAATCCATCTACTGTACAGTTACACAATACAGTTGGAATTATACTACTAATCGCTGAGATCAAATCCGTAAGAAATCAAATATTTATGCTTTAAAATTCACATGATGGTGGGACTTGCATGTTTCCATGGAGATGTTATTGCTTTGTCTGGAAGTCTGCATAGTTTGGCATTGAATTATACATGGAGAAAGTACTGTATGTGACATCACTAGGTTACAAGTCATATCTGTGGAGCGGTGATCCATTTACAGAGTGAATTGCATCCTGTTGGAGTTATTTAAAAACACCCATAAGTGAATAAATGCTAATTCAAGGGGGTGTATTAGCATCTCTGTGGTTGTGGACTTCCAAACAGAAAAGTTACTGCATACTTTTTACAGTGATACTAAAGAGAAATCATTAACATGATCCTAAAGATTTGGTCATTTGTATTTCAGAAATCCCCGTGGTGAACCCAACAACAGCCGTGAGCAGCACGGAGGAGCCAGCAGGTTCGTACCTCACCCATTCACCACTGCTCACTTAAGAGAACAAAAACATATTATCTTATTTCTAGACTGGGGTTTGAAGGTGCATAATAAATATTAATACAGGGCGGGCCACCTCTGTCTGAATGATCGCAGACTTTTTCCATTGTCGTGAATACCTTTATCCTTGGCACAGTTTCTTAGGCTGACTTAGTGGAGCCTGGAGTGAGTGTATGTGCAGCTTAATGCCAAGGCCAGCAGATAGGCCGTGGCTCGGGTAATTAGTTACACTTGAGCTTGTGAAGATTTAGCGAGAGAGAGGGCTGTGAGGCGTGAAAGGAGCGCTGGCGTGTGACTGCTTTGGACCTCAGACTCTGCTCAATTACATCGTTTTATTTCTCATTCTGTGCTGTTATACATATTCAGAGGACATAGATTTGGAAGTTTTTAAAAGATGTTCTGTGTTCTTCACAGTGTACTGGTATAGAGGGTAGAGGGCAGGACAAATGGACCATACACCGGTACAAACACATTTTTCATCTTACTTGATAGAACATAGTAAGTGAGATATTAGAAAAGTAGCAGATTTGTTATACATAATTTCTTAATATATGTATAACTTTAACTTTATATTTATTTTTTCACATACACAAAAATCATGTTCATAATATTTCACATCTTTAATGGTGCTGAAAAAACAAAAAAACTCCTGTCTCCTACCATCCTGGGAAAGTCCTGCAGAAACAGCACTGATCACACATTCACCTCAGGCTCCACAGCAGTCACACCGGAGCAGTGCCCCATCTCCCTCTGTCACATCCTGGGCTTTTGTGGAAGGGGCGGTGGGTGCAATCTGTCCTTGTCGCCCAGCTCTGAATGGCTGTAAAGGCTGTTTTGGGTGCAACTATCTTCTGGGTCAACTGGCAGAAAGGGACTCCTCATGGGAACTGTCCACACTGTCCCTGTCTGATATTTTTCAAACAGCAACGCGAGAGAAAGAGGCGAAAAGCAACTCATTATAAATACTCACATTATGGTAATCGAGTGGATTTTTGTTGGGAGTAGATTTTTAAGCATGTACTTGTAACTCAATATAATTTTAGTCATACCATTGTCACATTTTAAATAATTTGAGTCATTGAGAACAATACTCGTCCCAATCTCCCCAAAGCACAGCTGTCTCACTTCTGTTTCAGCTCATTTCTATATTTACAACTAACAAAATATTCTATTTCTTGAGTTGCCAAAGTCCTAAAATGTCATCTGTAATGGAAAGCTGAACAGATCTGCTCCATTGAGGTGGAAATTACTTCTGTCGACTTTTTAATAGATTGACGTTTTGTGTAAAATCTGATCTAAAAAGTAACTAGTAGTTTTTTCATACCTGCTCTCACTCAAGTACTCAACTTACTTGTACACTTGTATTTGAGTACATTTTACCCATGTAACTTTGCTTTTATTTGAATATACATTTTCATTATTTTGTCCTGTGAAATACTGCTTATATTTTACTACATATGTAGCCAGTCATTTTTGCATGCATCCCTAACAAGATAATACTTTACAGACAAAACCATGACAGATCTCGGTGCCTTGAATATTGGATAATGTGATTGAGGTTTGTGACTGATGTGCGTACACTAACCCATCACACGCATTTCTCCAGAGCCGTCAACACCTACACTACGTATTGTCGGGGCTGACCAGCGTTGGAAGCCACTTTTTCCCCTCTGTCTCTCTCCTCTCCTCCTTTTGTTCCTATAAAATTTCCACTTCTCTGATATATAGCCAAGCCTCCTGGACATTTATAGGCTCCCCGGTCCCCTGTTCCATCCTTCCATTGCTCAAACAGCTCTCATGCGAACCTTGAACCTTTGATTTCTCTCTCCCATGGCAAGTTTTTCCTAATTGAGATATTCCGTGTTCATTTTGGATTGTGCTTGTGAAGATGCAGGGGGAGTTAGCGCATGTGGTTTTTGAGTTGGGTGCCTCCGCATTCCAGCTGTGACAATGTAGTATGTCCCTTTTCGATCATAATCTTCTGTTATTTTAAGGGCACACTATTTAACTTTTCTGTGGGGAGTCTGCTCGCTGTTTCCATAGATATGTTATTACATTGCCTGGAATGTTACACAGCATTTCTTTTATTTCAAGTGTTTTAATTGCAAAAAAAATCTTGAAAAATGTCCCTTTTTACTGTGATTGAGTATTGATACTTTGCAGTTGACATCATCAACATTCACTGGGGGTGTGAAGCTAACTGAAGGCACTACTCTGTTAGAAGCTCTGTTACTCAAGTTAGACTTTATCTGATCTTTAATTTAACACAGCCTGACCAGAAAGAGCTGATTTAGTAGGAAATACAACATCTGAGATTATTTGTGCTCTTAAACAAGTCTCAAACACATAAAATAACAAGTTTTTCAGTTAGTCACTCACATTTCTGTTGAAAATCAAATACCAAAACAGGACCATGAACGCTCTTATTAATCACAGGCTCCTGAAAATATGTGGTTTAAATCTATTATGCACTTTTCCTTGAGTGTTCAGAGTGTTCAAAATGTTCTGTGCTTGCTAATGTGCATTGCATCACCATGGTAACTGCTGAACATTCCACCAATAGAGATACATGCAGAACAGCCTCAGCGTGATGTCACTGCAAAGTCTCAGTGAGCTTTATCCTCCTGACTTCACGGGAATAGAAAAGTTACTGCCATAAAACATACTAATCAAAGCAATAACATCTCCATGGAGACGAGCAAGTTATGTTCCTTCCACCAGACAAGCTACATAGTGGACCTTTAACCCAGGGTCCTCAAAGGTAATTAAACTAATTGCATGTAAAAATGAGGCAGGGTTTTATTAAGTGCAGCTATCTTTGTATCTGGTTTCAGCGCAGCGCTCGTAATAGGCATCTCAGAGTCCAGTGATTTCAATTATAAAGCTGACAGGACACGCCTTTCATCTGTTTTGAATGGTTCACTACGTTTTGTTCCACTTCATGCAAAACATCTTTCGTGATCACAGAGAATCAATGTTCTTAATGTTGGCATGGCAGAATAAATATTTCATGAACTCTAAAAAGCAAACAATGACAAATAATTACATGCATGTGCGCTCTGTGCTCCAAAAACAGACCCTTGCATGCTATACTTTTCTTTATGGCGATGTGAACACCTCAAAGCTGGGACCATGAAAGGGGCAATGCCAACATTTTAGTGGTGATATATTTTATTTACTTATGCATGAAGATGTAGCAGTACAGTATTTATACTAGTAATGGTCTTGAACTTTATTAGAAGTACCGTAACAACAAATTAAAGGGGCATTGTAGTTTTCTGGTGGAGAACCCAAAACCTTATATCCTTTGTGGAGATTTTGATGGCATATTCCACAGGATGGCATTAAATGTATCAGTCTTCAACCAAACTAAGTATTTTTGCCAATAAAAAGACTATATGTGGAACTTATCTGGAAAAGCAATAACATTATATTGTATACTGTTATGAAGACTGTAATATGGAGATGGTAAAGGGCACCACCTCTTGAGCTTTGTTTAATTTCTTGAGGACTTATATCCATTCTAACTTTTTAAACATTTTTGTCCAATCAAAATGTATATTGCAAAATGTATTGTAAAATGTATATATGTTTATTTGAATTATTAATTGCTACAGTCGCATTTTTTCATATCTCTTAGAACAGACTGGGTTAGTAGTCAGTGTGCGCAACATTTCTTGGTGGACAGTATGCCACCAAGATGTGATTTCTTTTGCCTGGACTTCTTGGTATGACGTTAAGCATTTGGATCTAGCATTTATTACTTTCTATTGCTCAAAAGTACAATCACTTCTTCTGTGAATAGGGTTGACTCTCCAAAGAACTGCACAGAACTGTAATGTAGTGTAGTGCTGCTCGTCTGGCTCATGATCAATAGGTTTAATCTATACTGTGGAATAAATAACATTTCCATGGAGACATGCAGGTGGCAGATCCTCTACTATAAATGTTACGCAGGGCACTTTTAAGAATGTTATCAAAATCAGTTTCAGGTTTAGTTCTTCAGTTTCAAAAGTAGACCACAGTACCGTGACAGCGCCCGTTCAGAGCCAGTTCATTTGAAAATATCACATGTATTTTGGGTGATACAGTGGAGCGCTTGTAGCACCTTCTTTGGCAGCTCTGAGGACAAATGGTGGGAGAAGGTCATGTGTGCGGTGTGTGGTCTGGATCTTCACGCTGGCAGCCAAGCCCTATTCACATCTATCCAAGCATGAGCCGTTCTGTCTTTGCTCAAAATCTCCCAAAACATGTCAGGCCCTACACTTGTGCTCCTCTGGTATGCCTCACGGCCTCCCAGCTGGGCCTCTGTGGGAAGGAAACATGTACACGGACAAACTGCAGTGTCCACTATTAGATAATACGAGCACAGAAAAGTTACACAATGCACCTTTTTTGTTTAGACTCGAGTGTCTTGTTTTGTTCTGATTGTTTTTTTCTGTGGTTCATCTGTGGATTCTCATGCTTTATCAAAAAAAAAAAACAGGTTAGAAAGGCTGAGTAATCATTGCAGACCCTCACCAAGGCAATGGTCTGTTCTCGCAATTGCAAATGTTTTGTGTATAGATAAGGGCACAATCTTAAAGGGCCTATATAATGCAATTTTCACTAGCTTTTAACTTGAAAACTAACTCTACATGACATCATAAAGTGAAACAGAACATTTTGAGTTGTGGAGACGCACTAATAAACCAGGATTACTCACTCATTACTGTGAATGAAACAAAACATAACTCCAGGTATGTTTTTGATGAGGTAACCGTGTTCTAACATATATTCATAACATAAGATCTTTAGTCTTCTAATTGGGATATGCATATTTTGTCTAGCAGTTACGATGTGCTATAAAAATACCAACCCCCATCATAAAACACGAAAGAAAACAACAGCAACAACACAATAAAAAGCATTAAATATGATCAAAGATTCTCTACAAGGTGAAATCAACCAAATGCATGTATCAAATCTTGTCTGAATAAAACAAAAAAGGTTTTAAAAGTGCTGAGACATTTAACTTTTCGGGAGTAGTAGAGGTAATGAATTCCACAGATCGAAAACAGGACAGGAACCAAAAAAATACGACCCCCTCTGGTACAAAGTTTGGTTCTGTGAGGACCACAAGAAGCGCTAAGGATTTACAGTTTAGAGGTACTTTCACAGTACATAAGAGTTTACAATGTTGTGTCACCCCAGCTCCCTTTACAGGCTGCAAGACCAGAATACAGCTGTAGTCCACTTTACACTTGTACATCATCATTCTGTGCGTGTAAGCGTGTTCAAGATCTCCTGTCTCTCTTCTCTTACAGACTGTGAATCCTATTGCAAGCCTGTCAAGGGAAACCTGAAGATCAACATGAAGAAATACTGTAAAAAGGATTATGGTAAGGCACTGTTAGAGACTAGAAAGCGCTGCATGTTGTCATTTAGGGAAGCACAATTAATCAAATTTTAATGAAGGTCGAGATTTTGTCATTTCGAACTGTCAATATTATGCTTGGGTCTTTTTAATCGAGCGGTCCGAAGCCAGTCTTCTGTCAGAAAAAGCATGTGTTTTGAAATGTGAATTGAGACTTTGGATGAAGAAATGTAACTATTTGAAATGGCAATGATTACAATTGTGTTTTGTTTTTGTTCAGGAAATTTACAGTGATCAAATTCCAAATTGTTTCAAATTGGATTATTACATACATCAGAATTCAAATGAAGTCCATGATTGATTGAAAAGTGTAATACCAACTGGAATTTCTTTATGATGTGTCCACAGCGGTGCAGGTGAACGTTCTGGACATGGGGACGGTGGGAGACTGGGCCAAGTTTTCAGTCAACATCGTGTCGGTGTACAAAAGTCGCGGGGAGCCCTTAAAACGTGGCGACAACGTACTGTGGGTGCACATGAAGGACCTGGCCTGCAAATGCCCCAAGAT
>JACN01087600.1:0-11354 GCA_000787155.1 Scartelaos histophorus
TCATGTTCTCCTTCCCACTCATCTACAGTATCTTCCAGATGGTTGCAGCCCTCTCAGCTGTAGGATGTATGTAGACCGGTCAAAAGAGAAAACAAATCAAATTGATCTTTAGAATTAAAAAAAAAAAAACTCTTGTCAAGTGGTATAGATAAAGCACATTAAAGCTGCACTGTGCAACTTTATTGGTGGAGGCCTCCATGGAACGTCATGATTTCCCCATTTCCACAGTATGGCATTAAGCTTATGTCTCCATGGAGACAAACATGGGATGCCAGCCAGCCACGTTACAAGTAAAATCTGTAGAGGTTTTTCCAAGTTTTTCAAAGTATATTGAAAGAATAAAATCTCCTGTAGTTGAATAAATGCAAAAATGAATACCTTTAATACCATATTGTGGAACATTCCAAAGCAAAACTATGCAGTTTCTATGAAGGCAAGCAGAAAGCCGCCTCCTAAAAATTACAGTGCACCTTTTGTATTGGCTAGTTCTGAAATTGCATGTTCATTGTAGTGGAGCTTTGTATGTTTACTTTAACTCCTGTTCTTTTGCAGGTTACCAGCTGTACAAAAGGAAGTGCAGAGGTGAAGTGTCTGAGGATAGTGAGTCTCCTCATCTGGGGGACGGAGAGGTAGGACCTGTAAAAATAAAGGCTCTGGAGAACGGTGGATTTGAGCTGAATGAGGACAGTTCGGAGAAGAATAAGGACTATGATAAAAACACACATTTTTGAGATAACATCCAACATTGAACTCATGGTGGTTCTAAGCCACACACTGCCCTCTGCTGATCACGGGTGGGTATAGCTCATCTTGGAAATTCAGGAACAACGCAACAAAGTACACCGCCATTCAAAAGTTTGGACACGTTTTTATTTTTATTTGCATTGCTTATTCTTACTTAATGCATAAAAACTATGAATTGACGACTATGGAATGTAACAAGCGAAAATAAACTAAAAATTAGTTTTAGATTTGAACAAATTAAAAATAACCATCCTTTGCTTTGACCCTGGTTTGCACTTGTGGCATTTCTTAACCCCAACTTGGCTGTGGAGTGAAAACCATTTCAGGATACTTCATCATGAAGCTGTCAACAAAGTAAAGGGTGGATACTGCCAAGAATTGAAAATGAAACAAAAAGAAATTAGTCGTCTTATTTAATAACATTTCCTTTTGCATCATAAAAATTCCGTATTTATCTATAAAACACAAAATATTAAAAATAAATAAAAACATCACAGAATAAGAGGGTGTGTTCAAACTTTTGACTGGTAGTGTATAGTTCTTATCTATTCCCCTGTCATTATCCTGTTTCTAAATATCTGCATCTATAACGTGAACTTGGAAGCTTGATATAATTCAAACTCACATTTTTGTCATATTTACTCATATTTATCTTTATTTAATTTTTCTACATGTTTCTCCATGTAACAATGTATTTATTCATCTGGATCTGTAGGTTTTGTAGCAGTTTTTAGATTAATGCATTAATGAGTGATAGAAGAGAGAGTGAGAGGCATTTCTTAAAGGTGCACTGTGTAACATTTCTAGTGAAGGGTCCATCCCCTGCATATCTCCATGGAATTGTTATTGCTTTGCCTAGAATGTTCCACAGTGTAGATTAAACCCATCTATCACAAGGGAGACAAGCTGGTTACATCACTAGGCTACATTACAGTTCAGATCTGTGGAGAGTCGCTCCTATTCACAAAGAGAATTCATGCATTTTTGAGCAATAGAAACTCCCATAATGAATTAAATGCTATAGACGGATGTGTTTAATGTCATAACATGGAACATTTTAGACAAAGGAAAAATATCTATATGGCGATAAGTGGCAGACCCTTCACCACAAAAATTGCACAACAAAATTAACCTTTGAGTTTATTTGATAATCTTTAAGTTAATTTTATAGTGGGAGTCATTTTGCTATTTTTGGTCAATTATTGTATTTTTTATACATCATGTCATGTAGTATGGTTATTATTTGTCATATTCGCTAAATATTAAATTAAAAACATAGAAATCAGCATTTAGAGCGATACTCACTCGAGTATTTATATGCAAACCATGTGATGTTAACATGTGCCAAATCATTGATTCTTTCGTTTCTATGGTGACTGCAAGCATGAAAAGAAGCAACCGAAGTACATTAAAAAATATATTATGTAAACTGAAAGTGACTGACGCGAAGGTTGCCACTTTGACTGCTGTCGTTGCTACTATGAACTGTTTTTTCCTCATGAAAGCACTTATGGTGGATTATCTAACTTTGGTTGGAAGTCCGTCACCTGCTTGTTTCTGTGGATATGTCATTGCTCTGCCTAGAATGTTCCACAGTATGGCATGAAACAGGTCCACCTTACGGTTATTACATTACAGGTGAGTTTATAGCTCAAAAAATACCTAGGAAAAAACAAAAACAAAAAAAAAAAACACAGGCATTCTGACAGTGAGCAGGGTCACCTCTCCTCAGATCTGACCTGTAACTTGTTCAGGTTTGGTATCCATTATGATTGTAAGGTTTAATACTATACTGTGAAACATTATTGCATTGACCCAAATGTGTTTTGTATAGTTTAATTTCATTTGTCAATAATGCAATAACAGTCACAATGCAAGAATGTAAATTTGCCTGTAGACCTACACGTGTGTTTTGTGTTAAATGTCTGAAAGTATTTTTCTTTATTAAACTGAGGAATAAAACCAACATTAATGGGTGGCTTACTTGTATGTGCCAGTTTTTTCTTGAGACAAAATCACCTCAGCATGAAAAGGTCCTGTATTGTCGCACCCAACATGACCCCGTGTCCTGATCAAGCTTCACAGCCAGGTAGCCTCTTGCATCATTTCCACCAGGGAACAGGCAGTAGGTGTTGTATTGGATAACTACAATGAAACAAAATAAAAGTATTTAGTAATGTACGCTGTTGATTATGCTGCTTAAAACTGCACTTTAGACAATTAAACAGTTAATGTTAGCTGAGAAGTAACACATACAACTCAAATAGGCTCCATTATCACTACTGAAAGATCTCAAATAGCGTATATAAAATGTCACAAACTTTGAGAAAGTGCTAGAAATATACTTGCGAACATTTATATTTTACATAAAAACTTTTCTTAGTCTTTTTGCTCCTCAAAGGGCTGGAAATGAGAGGATGGCTTCAGATTGAACAGCAAAACATCATGGACTGATTGACATTCATCAAGCTATTTGTTTACTTCTGGCCACCTACTGGCTAAATATATTACCACAATTGAGACTAGCGCACTAGGGTGAATTAACACATTATAAAACAGTTTCAATACACTCCTCTTAAACAGTGGAGGATAACAGTAAAATACAGTCTGAGATTGGTCTGAGGAAGGTCTTCATAATATTGTCGCAAACCACTTTGACCTCAATCTTCCTCACAACTCCATCGTTGCTTGGAAGAGTCTTCACGATGATTCCCATAGGCCATTCTTTCTGTTTTAGTTTTTTGCCCTCTTAAACTGTATAACAAAAGTGAACTACGCGAGTGTGACGTCACCCATAGCCTTCAGCACCAACCAAATGAGGCTTGCGACGCTCACGGTTACAGCATCTGAGCCAGGCTCTATGCTATGAATAGGATTGTTTTGACAGACAAAATGCAGAAAAAACTGGCCAACTTTTTATTTGGCATGCAGCAGCTAGCGCATTAGCTATGTCCATTCATATATACGGTCTATGATTGTCCTTCAGAAAACATATATGCTTCTTCAGATTTGGTTTGTTGTGTTGCCACTTCCGACAGCTTCAGTGCCTGTTGAGGTCCTCTCTTTGCAATTTGGCCTAGATGGTGTTGGCAAGGACTTGAACTCTTTACCACTGATATTTGAACAAGTCCAGGTGTTGGTGAAATTTCCTGGTGGAACTGGGATTGCTTTTGTTTTTTGTGTTGCCAGTATCATGGGAGTCAAGATCAAAGGTGCGTTGGGATCTGAGGAAACAGGCATCAGGCGCCTTGCGTTGATGATAGCTGTGACTTCACCCAGCAATGTTGTCAGGACCTTGAGAATCAGTGAGGGATTTTCTGCTTGTAAGAGCACAGTTGAGAATGCAACGTGTGATTCCTATCATATGGTCTCATGTGCCTACCATGTGGGATGAGTGGAGAGCATTGAAGACCCAGAAGCACCTTTGTGCACATAGATAGTCATCCACACTAGGCTTTGGAGGTTCCAGCTTCAGCTCCTTGGATGCACCAATGAAGTTGGTACTGCATTTGGGCCATAATTG
This sequence comes from Scartelaos histophorus, assembly GCA_000787155.1. Taxonomy (NCBI): domain Eukaryota; kingdom Metazoa; phylum Chordata; class Actinopteri; order Gobiiformes; family Gobiidae; genus Scartelaos; species Scartelaos histophorus. The sequence goes on from JACN01087600.1 coordinate 4,268, forward strand.
TTTAGCAGGCCCACTGACGGTGAAAAATCTACAGCATTCTCAGAGCATTCTGTTCTGGCTCTTGGTGAGGGCGGACACATTTTTCTCTCCTCTCCTACCCATTATCTTTCCTACTTTACTTCTTTGTCTCATCTAGTCGAGTGTCTTATACTTCTAAGACTCTCTCCGCTCTGCAAACCCAAAATGAATTATGGATTTAATAAATTGGTCTCAACGCAACCCTAACCCTACACTATTTTTTCAAAGAGGAATGCAGCTTCAGGGGAACCCGCTTGCCCTGCTGGAATTTTTGCAGCAGGGTACACTATGGACTGTTGTGTCTGGCGACTCTCTTTGGAGAGAGGAGAACAAAGATGGTATTTACTTATTCAGAACCATGATTACAGGACTTTTGCTGATTGGATTAGGCATGGCCTTGACTTTTCGTAAAATTCTGATTACTGAGGGACCTGTTCAACGCCTATGAGCCGTGTTATGGAGGTATCTGTGACTTTGTACATCACTGAAAGGCTCGCGGTCATTGACCGCAGGTTGTGCTGATGTCTTGGAGATGACTTTTTGTGTTTACTGATCCCATATTATGCACCGACAGGCTAATCTGTCCTCTTGTCTTCTCCTCCCCCTATCCTCATATTATTCTGCCTTGTTTCCTCCTCTGTTACCAGTCTTAGATCCAGTCCATTTTTTAGCCTCATGTCATATTGTATTGTTAAGAAACTGACAGACAATAAAAGGCAATAAAAGGCCTTCTGATGAAACCTGGGGAGCTTACAGTACCATCTCAAGAACTTCAATAAGAATGGCTCTTTTAGATATACAAGTGAATAGACTCGCCCATCGCTGGCTGTTGATGTGACCATCTTTAGTGCAGTGCGTTGTGACCTCCCATGGTCTGAAAATATCCAGGCCAACATGGTGAAAATGGGGGATTGGTTTGTAGATGTTCGATGGGTAGATCTACCGTGATTTGCTTTGTTTTCCCTTGAAGCTTAATGCAAGTGAAGTATGTTGTAGGCTGACTAACTGCGAAATCAGAAATAGGTCAGATGAGGAGCCATAAAGTAAGTGAATGAAAAGCAGACAAAAATAAAGTTGATAATATGAAGGATTGTACTGAATTATTAGTTTTCTTAATCAATAGGTTTGCAATATAACAATTAGAATTTACTTAAATGTATTTTCATAGACATATATAAATAGCATAGATATGTATACATAATAAAACAAAACAACAACAAAAAACCCAACAACTTCAGTTCAGTTTAGATAAGAGTCCTGTGAGTTCAAACAGTCATTTGGACTGAGATTCAGAGTTTTTGATCCAGAAAGTTTTAGGTTCAGCAAGGTAACAACAGTTCAATCTCCTACCACAAGGTGGGGTGTTCTAGCTCGCCATCCGACTCACAGGTGAAGATGTCACAGAGGGAGGGGGGAAAAAAAAACTGACCTGCACAAGGTCAAAAGTAAAAAAAAACCCTAATTAATTTCACATTAGCTTACAAGCTATAAACTAATTACATGTATTTACAATTAATGTGAATTGTAACAAGATTAATAAATTGTCATAATTTTGATGTACATTATTTCCATTCCACATATCATATTATAGTGCACGTTTAAATTAATCAGCGTTAAAGCGAATCAATTGGGCAGTTGGGCAACGGAATATAAATATGTAGCTACATTCATTGAAAATCAGTTCAAAACAACAAACACCAAAAACGGGTAAAAAAAATAGATAAATAAAAGGTGTCCTTTATTTATTAAAGGATTGGCCTTTAATTCGCCAACTATAAAACTTAAGCTTTTGTTCGTGTTTACTCACTATAAGTGAAAATAAGTACTTTGCGGCACCCGCTAGCTTAATCGCTAATAGCGTTAGCAAGCGGCAAACGGGGTTCGTCCAGGATAGAAATCGCATTTTTATCAATTGAACAGCGGGGTTTTGTTTAACAGTTTTACTCACCGCTGAGCGGAGGGTTGAATACTTGGTTTCAAAGTAGAATAAGGACAGATACGACCAGCAAACACCAAGCACGACGTGTCCAGAGCACAACCAGCAGGAAAGCCACAGTTAGCAGCAGCAGGAAGTAGCAAGAGGCATTCTGGGTAATATCAGGGCGTGAAGTGACAGAGGGTGGGGCACTTTAGATCACCTGGGCTACCCATCTGATCATGTAGTTGAGACAGCACTACAGCCCGACACTCCTCTGGTAACACCAACTAGTAAGTGATTTTACTTCCAACCTGCCTTCTCCTTACAAGAAGGTTGTTCTGCAGCTCCATTTTATTTACTCCTCTCAGAAGAAGGGGCAATTCAGGAAGTTCATCTCGTAGTGTTGGTGGTGGAGATCTCCCTTGCTCAAATTGTGAGATCACATGCTGAATGACAGTATCTGAATGCCGCATACTGAGGAAGGATTAGGGAGGCAACCTGTGTGTGTCATCAGTAAAGCTATCAGGTAAGCTTCCAAGATGTACAGACATTGAGAGAACAAGGGCATGGTCAGGATCAATAGATGGAGAGCTGTACAGTGGAGTGGTCAATGACATTTTGAACCAGTGTATCTAGGTGACATTGAATAAACTTGAGTACTCTCTCATGTTCTTTTTTAGACACATGATCATCTGGCACCTCAGGATGAGGTCAACGGGACAGACCATCAGCATTTTGTTTACCAGCTGTATACACAATCTTGAAGGTAAAGGGGGACAAGGCAGAGAGCCATCTGTACAGTCCCTGACAAAAGTCTTGTCGCTTATCCATTTTGTAGAAACAAAAGGTTATAACCTGACTCTAAATTAATCGAATGGTTTTAGAAATGTCTTATATGAAAGCTAAAACCCTCCCAAATTATGTTCAATATACTAAAATAAATTTGCTTCATTGAAGAAAGATCGATCATTTAATGAACACAGAAAGGTCAGATTTTGGCAAGACAAAAGTTTTGTCGCCTACAGAAAATTGAACAAATAATTTACTTCAAACTGGACTTGTCAAAAACATCTCCAGTCTTTTCAGATCTTTTTTTTTAATTCTTTAGACTTGATGCTGAGACACATTGAAGGTGTCACCACCTCAGCAGTGGATCTGGTCTTCAGCCTCTTGATAATTAATGCTTTGGTCTCAGGGTGGATCTTAGGTATGTTGTCAGAGGTCAAGTTGCAGTTGATGTGAAGGTCTGGTGTGCTGGGGTTCTTTTTATACACACCCACTAATTGATTGATCAGTAAATGATCACAGGTGAGGCTGTAATCTAGGATTGGGTGCATCATATGGCAAGGCTCAGTAAATGCACAGGTGAGGCTGTAATCTAGGATTGGGTGCATCATATGGCAAGGCCACAAGACTTTTGTCTTGCCAAAATCTGACCTTTTTGTGTTCATTAAATAATCAATCTTTCTTCAGTGAAGAACATTTATTTTAGTATATTGAGCATAATTTGGGAGGGTTTTAGCTTTCATATGAGACATTTCTAAAACCGATTAAGTCGATTAATTTAAATTCAGGTTATAGCCTTGACGTTAACAGGTAGGTTAATGGGTTACTGTCCGTAACAACTGTATACTGAGTGCCAAAGAGGTAATCATTGAACTTTTCAGTAACTGCCCATTTAAGTGCAAGGAATTTCTGCTTGTGCGCAGGATAGTTGGATTCACTCCTTGACAAGCCTCTGCTAGCATAAGCATCAACACAATTCTTCCCATCATGCTCTTGATATAGGACTGCTCCAAGGCCGGAAGAACTGGCGTCTGTGTGAAGAACATATGGCTTGTGAGGGTCTGCAAACACAAGAACAGGAGCAGAGGTGAGTTTTGCAATTATGTTGTCAAAGGCTTGCTGACAAACTGGAGTCCAACGACCACCAAAAGATTGTTTGGGGTTTAGATAGCTTCCGGACTCGAGCTTCTTTTGACTGGGTGGATATCCAGCAGTGAGATCATGTAACGGCTTTACAACAGTGGAGTAATCTTCCACAAAGCGGTGATAGTGTCCCGCAAATCCTAAAAATTACCTCAGCTCTTTTAAGTTGGTTGGGACTGGCCAAGATTTGAGAGGGCACGAATGAAAAACTTGATCTTAATGGTGCCCCTTGTTGGGAAACTGACGGAGGCTCAGTTAGCCGTGTGCATAACATGTCCACCGTCTCCACTCCTCTTCCATCACCGCCATCCCCATCATCATTATTATTATGATGATGATGATGATGATGATGGTGATGATGGTGATGATGATGATTATTATTATTATTATCAGCGTCATCACAATGGTCAGCATTGCCATTATCATTGCTTGCTCCAGCCTGTTCCAAATGACTGCCGATTTGATCCATCACCAACTTCAGAATATCTTCAAAACATTTGCCATCTATCTGCTATGCGCCTTAGATCACTGAGAGTCGGTTTCAGGGGATGGGTTGCAGCTACTCACTGTGGCTGCATATTCAGACGAAAGAGATGTAACACGGTATGTACGGTTGGCTGATAACTATATGGTAACTATATGGTAATAGCGGTTGTAATAAAGGCATTGCAGAATCATCTGTAAACTCAACGACCAGGTTTTTATGAGAGATGGCGTTGTATTGTTTTTAATAGCCTGTGCTCATTGGTGCATAGGCCCAAAAAATGATCTAAGTCTTACAAAGCTAACTTTTCGGCAGTTTGAGGATTTAAAAAAAAAATTAAGTTTTTGTTGTGAAAATAGAAAAGAATGTGTGAATGAAAAAAAACCCAAAAACATCAGGTATGTTTCTGATGAGGAAACAACACTTTAATAGATCAGAAAATTCAGAAAAGGGCAATACCAGAGAAAAATACCAGAGGCAAACACAAATAAAACAGACATGGACATTGAACTTAAGTAATTGGAGCGTAACCTTAACTTTAACACATATTAACATGAGCTATTTTATTTTTATTTTTTGATATTCCAAGCCCAGTTGATAGTAAAATTTGCAGAATGTGAAGCAGAGAAAGTGTTTGCAGATCATATTTCACATAAATGATGCTGACGCAGAACATCATTGTTTGTAAGTTTCATTTCAACAGCGGCCCCTCCTCCTTCAGTGGAATGGTGCTTTGAAGACCTGTGGGAATACTCAGGATCTACACGTAAAATAAAATGGGGAGGGAAGTGAGTAGATTGTTGTTATTTTCCACGTTAATTAGAAACCTACTTTTTTGGTTGGATTGGGCATGATCACAATTGAATGGATAAAAAAAACATCTTATCCACATTAAAAAAATATATATTTACTTAAGTTCTATGTCTGCATTGTTAACATTTCTTATGATGTGGTTCTGTTTTATCTTTACTCTTTGCATTATTTTTTGTCTTACTTCAACTTCTGAAATGTAGAAATGCTGTTGTCCTTCACCTAAATGTACATATTTGATTCTTCATATAAAAGTGCCTTATGAAACTCACCTGTAACTTGGCCACTTACTAGTTTCCATGGAGATAGATATGTTTTATTTCCTACTATTTTTGGCTCAGTAATATCTTCATGGAGATAAGTAGGTGGCACTCAAAGAAAAATTACATAGTGCACCTTTAACCGCCAACTGAGTGAAAAACAAACAAAAAATACATATATTTAGTTGTTGGTTTCTTTAACACATTTGTATGTTTGAAATTTTAGTTCATGATCAGAATTATTGGAACAATGAAAGGTTCAGATTGACCTTTTAAGTTAAAATGTCAAGATTTTTTGGGAGGTGCTTTGAAGGTTTAATTTGACGCGGTTACCTCATCAAAAACATGTTTCATTCACAAATGTTTGAGCAATGTTTTATTATTACCTTATGATGTCATGAAGCGGCAGTTAAATTTTTCAAGTTTACAGCTCCTTTTACTTTTATTTCAGTAGATATTGGCAATTCCAGGGCTGAAATAATTCAAAAGATTCTGGTGAAGATTTATCGAGTTTCCTGTTTTCAGTTTGAGAGAAGAACATAAATAGACCTTGTGTGTTAAACATATGTGAAAGCAACAAAACTCCAGATATGTTTTTGATCAAAATATTGTGTAATGTGGACCCTTTAAATGTTAAATCATTGCTCTCAGCAATGATCCACATGTTTTATTTGGTGCTTTTAGGATCAATTAAGTCACTGAAAGTTTGCAATCATTGTTACACAGGCTTTTTGATCAGAAGGGAATAAACCCTTATCACATTCTCCCAGCGATTTTATGTTTGAAATGCTGTAAAAAGCAGGTGAGAGTATATGACAATGTTCACATAAGGTGTGGGTCTTGTCCTCCAAGCATCTTCTCACTGTGACTGATGCTGCAGGAAAATGTTTCCCAATAAACTTTAAAGATCCTCCAGGTCGTAAAAGCCCGACTGTGCAATCGCATTTAGTCAAGTTTACAATACTCATAAAGAATCGGTTAATTTTTGATTGTTCTTTTCTGGCCATTTCCCTCCCATAGTTTTCTTTCAGAGGTACAGTACTTAAGGGTCGAGTAAGCCTCAAGTGTCTTCACAGTCCACCAGCCTTCCCTGGAGCACAAAGAGGACCTTTTGGACGAGCTTTGGGAATTAATCTGGAGCCATGGCCTTGTTCAGGGAGATTGTGGCCCAGTCGATGGATTGTCATGCTGAAGCTACAGTGTGTTCAGGGACCAACTGTCTGGTTCCTCCCAGTAACTACAATGCCATCCTGAGTTTGGTCCTTAGCACCGTGCTAACGGTCATGTTGGCCTTTGTCATGTTCTCCATGGGCTGCTCTGTGGACCTGGACAAATTCCTGGCTCACCTGCGGAGGCCCTGGGGCATAGTCATTGGTTTTTTATGTCAATTTGGGATCATGCCGTTCACAGCCTTCATCCTGTCACTGGCCTTCAATGTGCTGCCTGTGCAGGCTGTGGTCATCATCATCATGGGCTGTTGTCCTGGAGGATCAGGGTCCAATATTATCTCCTACTACCTCGATGGAGACATGGACCTTAGGTCAGTGACCATGTGGGACAGCAATACACACAACTTTGAACTTCTGAAGTTCAAAGTTCGAAAGTTGAATGAAGTTTTCATTTTACGATCGTCCAGTACATTTGAAAGTTCTATATGTTTTCTCTGTT
>JACN01127194.1:0-21100 GCA_000787155.1 Scartelaos histophorus
TCAACATCAAATTTAGTTGTGACAACATACTCTTTGAATTTACCTGTGGTAGAAACTGACAAAGGTTGCTGACTTGGATGCGCAAGGACTTTACTTCCTCTTCCACCGTTTTCTGATTGCAGTGTTTACCATTGATCATCCACGAAGACTGATTGTTTTCTACATGAATCTCCCTATTAATTACAATGTTTCCACTGCTTTTGAATCTGTAAAATACTTTGTACTGTAAGTGTTTTGTATTGATATTTAGCAATGAATATCACAACTGATCTACTAAGAGAAAAGTGCAAACTTAACAGTTCGATCTCAATGGATCCTTTGGGACATCCTCGCTTGACGTACAGCCCCACCTAATAGAAAAGCAGTATTTACAGATCAAAAACTCCAACCCAAAAAAACCCATCTAATGTGTACCTTGTCTCCTCTGCCCAATACAGCGGTCTTTCCAGCCAAACCCAAGCAAATAGCACACACGATGCTGGATTTGCCAGTTCCATTGGCTCCAACAATCATGTTTAGGTTTGGTCCAGGATGTACCACAGAGAAGTCATATGTTCTGCAATACATTAAACAACATGCATTCACAGAAAACACGTTGTTAAGAGTAAAATGAGTTTCTTGTTTCATCCTTGTTTTTGGCTGTCAACACAAAAGCAGAGTCAGTCTGAAAGCTAATGTTACAGCATCGTTCTTGAAAACAACGATCTTGTGTTTAAATGTATTTTTGTACGTATTCTGATATAGCTCAGTTTTAGGTTAAGTAAGTTATGTTTTAGAAAGGAAAATGGGCCAGTTTGCAGTGTTACCCACGTTAACATTAACTTACAGGAAGTTTTTCATTGTGATGCGGACTATGGATCCTTCCACGAAGCGTTTGTCTCCCCCGGACCTATTTTCAGCCGCCCCCGAGCTGACAGCAGGCATTTGTGAACTGCTGTGGGCATAACTGAGCCTTTTCTTTTTAGCCGGCTCTGCCATCTATTAAAGAAATGTTATTATTGCTTAGTGCGTTATCGCCTATCGCATAAACTGTGTCAAACGTTGCTAAACGTCCCGCGCGTGCTGGATTTGTTGCTGCTTCCTGATTGGTTAGACGACCGACATGTGACTCTAACACATAACATCGCGTGAATTATGGACGTGATCGCCAAAGGAAGCGAGCTCGTCTTAGCCTGGCTTTTCGGGTGAGCCTGCTCGATTGAACCCAACACTATAATCATATGTTTTGTATTAAATCTGTATTATTTTTCCTGCTGGTCAAAACGTTTTAATTATGTTTTTAATAAACAGCTGAAGTGGGAAAATGGCGAGTGATTTGACACCGTTTCTCTCGCATACAACTGACCGATCAAGGGCCTCTTACTTTACTCAAAAGGAGAAACTTATTATTTTGGAAAACTTTGAAAACTATAAAGACGTTTTTAAGACTAAAGCAAACACTGCTGTTGCAAGTAAAGCCAGGGAGGAATGCTGGAAGAAAATAGCTGAATGTGTAAATTCGTAAGTAAATTCAAATGAAAAAAAAAGAGCCAAATTTTAAGGTAAAATTACTTTGGGGAAAAAAAAATTAAATGAACAGTTAATAATAATTTACCATTTTTTTTATTTTTTAGGTCAGGAAGTAGCAATGTACCAAGGACGTGGAGACAAATTAAGACCAAATATAAGAACCTACTCCAATCTGGTAGCCTATCTAGAATATCAATGATTTTTGTTAATAAGAATTAATATATAATCCTGTCAATTTTTAAAAATGTATATCTTTATAGCACACCGGAGACGCAAGAGGCAGATTCGAGAAGCAAACCAAACTAATCAAGAGGCACAGATTTTGGAGGCACTACAGGGAAAACATGCGTTTCATGGCCCACAGGAGCTCTTTGTTCAGGGTTAGGACAATTTGTTTAATATTTATGTTTATTTGGCACCTTGGCTTTAACAGAATCCTTTTATGCTTTTAGTTGAAGGGAATACAATGGTTGTAGTGGAACCCCACAACCTCGTCTCTCCAGAAACGGAGGTAAAGGGCAATTATTGTACATTTTTACTGTGCAAAATAACACCTTTCATACACTATACTTGTTTAGGTTGACAAGGGTGACACAATCTTCAAGACACTCTTCCCTGAGATGCCCCCTGGGGTAAATAAAGCAATTTATAATATACATTGCTTTTAACATATACTTGATTGTAAAATGGTTAAGAGATAATTTCACAGGAAGCCAAAAACAGACAGACTCCAAACTTGCCAGAAGCCTCAACACCTAGATCTGAAGAGCAATTGGTAATTTTCCATGGACAAATAAACTCTTCAAATGTCTGTAATGCTTGGTAATTTAGATCCATTCCCCCTCTTTGTACAGGTTGAAACAGAATCTTTAAGAGGGCTTCAAATGAAAAATATCGAACTTGACAATATTAAAAAAGAACTGGAAATACATAAACTTCGATTAGAAATTGAAAAGTTGGAATATGAGAAAAAGGTAGAGTATGATCAATTCATACGATTCGTCCTTCCAAAAACCCTCGTATAACTTAACTTTGATCTGTGTTTTCTCAGATGAGGCAGCCACTGAAATAAACTGAAATTATTCGTTTTTGCGTTTTGTGAAACTGTTGTTCGAGTGTATGTTATTGATACACTAAACCTGAAAAAAGTGCCAGTTAAAATGTTTACTGAAAATTGCAATAGCCACAATGTTAGCTGATCTGATTGGAAGTGCCTAAAACATGGGAATTCAACCATTTAGAATAAGTTATTTAGAAATACATAAAGGCAGTATTAAATCCAAGTCGTGTCTCAGTGTATGAAATGAAAATTTTGTGGACGATTGAAACCCATCTCAGTTGTTATTCCACAACTCTCCTGTAGGAGGGTCTCTAAAGCCAACTGAGTGAACATACTTAAGCCTGAACACTACTGTGCGACAAAAGACTACGTTTTCACATAGTACTTCCCGCATTTGAACAAGATTATAGAGTTTAGAAAAGCAATGGGAAGAGTGTCATCAAGTATCCAGTGAGCGGAGGTGTTAAACTCTCAAATTCTCGCAAACTTGAGGTAGCTCGTGGGCTAAAGCTAACAACAATGTAGCATGTTTTCGTTTGGCCAGTTGTGGAAAGATCAGAATCGCCTTTTTACTCATTGTCCTACAGTGCAAGCAGGGATAAACCCAAAGCAACACCGAGAACTAGTATATCTGATCAATTCATCACTTCTAACCACAGCTTAAGCGTGGGAAAGCTCTAGAAGACGCGCTACTGTGCATTGCCGTGGATGGCTACAGAGCGTTTGTTCCTATCATTTCTGACCCGAGCAGAGCCAAACTCGGGTCAAATCAAATAAGATCAGTGTGTAGGTTTTTAAAAGACCCATTCATTCGCGCATTCACTTAAACAGGCACGCACACAGACACAGAAACGAACAAAGCCACTCAAACACACATACAACACTCACAACCCACTCAGCAACTGTGGAATCCCGTTTCCGGGTTTGCTTTTAAAGACACTGGCGCAAAGGATGATGGGACGTAAATAAAGCCTGAGAGTGATGATGCCCTCTTCTGGTTTTATATAATAATGAAATCTCTATCACAAAATGTGGAGAGTACTGTATGGAGAGCAGTAAGTAATATATTTAACAACAAATATTTAACAATGGTCTAAAATATTAATAGTTTTAAAACTGATTATGCAATACAACAGAAGATCTTATCCTATTGGAGTTGTATTTAGCATTGCTCTGAATAGGAATTAGATGAATTGCTGTTCATACTAAACAATCGTTTAATTCTGTGTGTCAAGGTCTAAGATAAAAGGCATACAGAATTAAATGCACTTTTTGTATTGTCAAATCTGTGAGTATTATGTCAAGTCTATTAACAAACTGCACCTATGTTTATCATGGAACAAAGGCAGAATTTAATGTTCAGCAAAGTGATCCCTATGGTCTGCTGTATCTAGTGAGATGAGAGCACGGCAGCTCAGAGCCAACATGACCTGTAACCTGAGAAACCCAACACAGGCTGCATATCACAAAAGCACTTTCCAACTAATATAAAATGCAGCAACCACAGCATCGGTACTAAAATAAAATGACTTGAACAAATCACATATTCACTAGTTTTCTGTCTGCCTGGTGTCACTTGCTCCAGTGGTAATGGAGCCTTGCAGGTTTGTTAAGAAGCATTTGTGTCAGCGACAATTAACTAATCTAGTGTCCTGTGTCCTGCAGGGGGCTGTAAGGTAATCTTGAATGGCGTAACAAGATTTCAGCTTCTACTATCACTACTGACTACTGTTGCACACGCTCCTGTGCGAGGTGAACATGGAGGGCTAGGATACTCAACAACAAAGAAAGAACCATGCTGAGCTGAGCTACTTCAGATGAAACAATAAGAAAATGTGATTTTTAAAATGGACTAGGGACTGGAGACCAAGTGTCGACCTCTGCCATGGAGGGTGGAAATGCAAAAAAAGTGAGTATGTTTTAGTGCAGGTGAATAGGAGTTCAGTGTCTGGAAGCCATCTGTTGCAGGTTTGGGTGACTCTTTAATGTGGCTGAGCAGATTATAAATGCAGCATTGCTTGTGTTGGAAACTTGACTCCAAATCTATAAGGTATTCTACTAATGTAGGCAACATGAACCTGACCTCATTATAGACTTACAATAATAGCATTTTACATAGACAGACAATAGAGATTTGTATTATAAAACTACAAAGCTACTTTCAATTATATGAGATTTAATAAGATATAGTCATTTTGTAATTAAATATAGTTTTGAAGGATATAACATTATTACATTACATTATAGGGCTGAAATCACATCATTGTTATTGTTATCATCATTATTTATTGATTACCCCTTAAAGACTAGATAAAAAGCCTGAGGGGACAAAAGTATCATTACAATATTGGTTAAAATAACACTAGCGCATATCATAACATTAAATAGAAGCTCAGCAATGTAAATGTAACATTGTGATCTGAATGAAATCACAGATACTAGACAGGTTACAGTGTTATATACAGTGTTAATAGCTTGTAACAAAAAGGGGCTGACTCTGTGCCTGGGCAGCCTCTCTGCAGGGGGCATGATCTGAGGATTTGCAAGGATAACAGACAGGGCACCCTCATCACACCAAATAATCCATAACTTTTGACTGGTGACTAATTGATGCAATACTGGACAAGAAGGATGTGAAGTTGTTATTATCAGATGGTCTTTGCAGTAGCAGTGGGCTTCCATCTGTTCCCTGTTTAATGCAAGTCTCCACTCCAGCTTATCTGGTTTCACTTTGCAGGCAGATATCTGTTTCAAGACCATGTACTCGTCTCAGTTTCTAATCTTATTGTTATACTGGACAATTGTTGTGAAGACTTTGTATGATTTTGGATTGAAAATACTACACAAAAGAAAATGAATAAAGTCTAGTGTCTGGCCATCTCGTTCCTGCCATCTGCCAAAATACTGAGTAGAATTACAGCACCTTTGTGCTCCAAGTAAACAAAAGGAAGGCACCAGACACTCTCCCTTTCACAGCTTATCTAATAATATCCTCCACCAAATGAGGTGAATGCTATAGTAGACGTGTACAAATGTAAATATTTTTGGCATATGAATGTTTAAGTGATCTAATAAATGTTTTCTCTTTTTGCAGAAAGTTGGATATGGAAATAACAAAAAAGGTAGGTTGCATAGAACTATGCACAATACTGTCCATTATTGCCTCTTGTGGAGGATAGCATAAGAACATTTTTGGTTAGCAGCCCCTTCTCTGTTGAATGTCTTGTTTTCATCCAAACACATGAACTAATAAAAGTAGCATGAATTTGTGACAATGGAGTAGTCCTAGATTGGGATTATATAGAAGCCTGATCAATGCAAAATTGCATTTTAAATTGACATTGGTGGTGGCTATGTATTGTACGCAAATAAGCTTATGACTTGCAGGGCTGAATCCAATAAATATCAGTTTTCATAACTTACATTCAGGACCTGTCTGACACTGTGTCCATCAATATTACAAGTCCAATCTTACTAAGTGATATATTGGCTGCCACAAGCCACATTTGGCATAGAGTCAAGACATTCATTTATTTTCATCCAGTTGCTATGCAGTTCTTACAGACATACAAGGGTAACATCCACATTCTTCAACAATAATGGTATGCCATTTGCACTCTCTTAGATGCATGCCAACCAGCTCCAACTCGTCAGGCCACAACGGACAACGACGAGATTTCACAGCCCAATAAACTAAATGGCTCTGTTGCAGATTTCCAAAATTTGCACCGAGAACTTCTCCTTGGCCATAAACGGTAGTATAATGTATACAAGATACTAATATACAATATAAAGTACATGTGATGAGATAATAATAGGAGATGTGTTTAACAGCGGGCTTCTGTTTGGAGTGAAGCCGGAGCTGAAGAGGGTCTTGGAGCAGAGAAGGGGGAGGATCCATAAAGAAGAGGAGCAGGCTCGACTGGGACCCTCAGACCTGGAGACAGAGCTCCGCAAAAGGCAGCAAAAACTCAAGGAGGTTAGTGGCACAACACTACATGTTAAATTTAAAAAATCTTTACAAAAGATGGAACTATTGCCATTTAATTTTCAAAGTAAATCGGCCTCATGGGTGAATGGGAATTTGGTGGCCATTGATGAGTGATTAATGATGGATGTCGAGATTGAAGGTGCACATTGTAAGTTTTATTGTATGGTAAAGTAACTATATTGTTAGTATCACAATTGATATTTTGAACTGCCTTTATTGATACATATGACTACTTGTAGTATTATATACTTTTATTAAATGAGTTTATCATGTTTGTTTATTCCAGTATGAACTTGAGGAGTTGAAGCAGCGAGAAAACCTGGAGAAGATCCCAGAATTTGTCCGAGTGAAAGACAATCTGAGGCGGACCCAGATGTTGGACCAGTGAGGCGTTGAGGCACCTTCACCACAGTGGCCCTACTGTTGTAGCACCAGTGCTGCAGGACTACGGCTTTCTGCAGATGTAGACTTCAGTATTTTTATGAAAATATTTTTACTTTCTTAGCCCTGAGCACACCTCATGAAAGAATATAATGATCACCTGTACCATGTACATACACTGGGCTTAATACCTCAAAAATATTTCTCTCTTCATTTATGTCTTGATTTGGACTCACAATACAATTTCATACTAAATTCTTATGAAGAAGCATCTATCCTAAATGAAGGTACTTTTTTGTCTTCTGTCTGTCAAGAATGCTCTGCTTCAGAAATCACTTTTGTAACAATAATTGTGCTATTAAATGTGAATGGATAAGGCAACATGATTAAGTCCTACAATAAGACATGTTTTTGTACAGTGCTTGGCCTAGTGTTTTGTTTTTGTGCTGACTTGGGCCTATGCCAGTGCCCATGTGTGGTGGAAATAAAGACTTAAAGGTTTGCATAGGTGCATTGTTTTGCTGGGCACTATTCAAAGTGTCCGGCACTGATTTGCATGACTCCCCGAGGACGTGCACACAGGTCTTTCACATGACTGTAGGACTCTGTTTAATTAGCTGATCTTTTCATTCCATCACGGGCTGGGGCGAGGAGCTGGGGAAAGCAGGGGCCATCTGGAGCAAGCCTTTCAGAGTGTGCAGGACCATAATGCCCAAGGGCCCGGTTAAAGCTCCACACACATTTGGGAAAGTCAGTGAAGCCACCTGCTCAGAGCCAGACTGTGTGGGCACCGGGCAGGTTATTTCACTAGTACAGAGCCAAACAGAGGACCATGTAAAAATACAAGAATGAAAAGACAATCAAACAGAAAGTCACAATTCAAACACCTGCTGCTTGTACAATCCATCTGAACCAAAAACGTCCTATAATACCATTGATGGTCAGCTCACTTTTTGATAGATCATATTATATGTCTAATCATATTGTTGTGACACAATACAGACAACAATACATGCAAACATTAAATCCCACAGATGTATAAACCACTTGAAAAGACTAAGAGCACATTTGTCTATTACCAACCTACAGGGAGGTCCGAGAGTGTGTGCCCCATTTGACAATCAGAGCACTAAAAATAAAAAGGGAGTACAGTGAGTGTATAGACAAGATGATGAAGTTTGTTTAACAGCCAAAGTAAAGCTGGATTTGGACTTGCCCCTGGTCTGAATCTAAAAGGGAACTTAATCCCAGAGCCTGCTGTAGCTTTGTTTACTGAAGCTGCAGACACCCAGAAATCTTGCATAGAAGGATAAAGCAGCCCATTTAGATTTGAAGATAACTGCTGTATATTGCCATCCAGGGTTTTTCATGGGTTTCAGCTTAATGTTATGTGTGACAAGACATTCTGATGAATTACGCTGTTTCAAAAGTTATAATATTTAATTGTTAATTGTTAATTCCTATGGCAATAGCATTGTTCATCATTCTGAAACCCATGATGTAGCCTAAATTGCATTATAACATGGGAGAGATAGGCTGTTTAGGCTAAATTTCAGTTTTTTGGATGCCTTGAAAAATCTAAAAAAAAAAAAAAAAAAAAAAAAAAAAAAAAAAAAAAAAAAAAGAAAAAAAAAAAAAAAAAAATACAAAATGGATTTAAACAAGACATTAGTATATACAGGCATTAAAGGCGCTACAGTAGCACGCATGTCATAGTTTTGCGCTCCCTATGGCATTTGTTTACATGGCGCTGGAGTCGGTCCTTGTTTACCAGCCCGGGCCTCACCTGCCAGCTGTCGAGGGTTTGACCAGCGTCCCCCAAAAGCCCCACACTTGTATTCATCCTCGGTGTGACTCTTCTCAAATGAAAGGCCCCCCCCCTTCCCCTTACCCCCGCCCCGAGCGCGTGCTGCTGGGTCAATACTGAGCGTGAGACGGCCACGTCGGGTCATACCATATGTGAAAAATGAGGGTGTCCCAAGCTGCAAAATCATTATAAAGTGCTACTGGTATTTTTTATGATGACACAAGTAGTAAATATACGTGACAGAGGAATCATATCAATGTATTAAAATATAGGTGATGTTTACATCCAATAAATGTCAGCGAGAAAGGCTGAATACTTTCGCACAAACACCCTGTTTTGTGAGATGGTACAGTCTGAAGCAGATGTCCCGAGCGCCGCGCGCACATCTGACCAGAGAAAGTCTCTCCAAGTCCCGGGACATGCACACAGCGAGGAGCCGATAATCACCTCACGGTAAGTCCACTAAAAGTCTGTCTGCACGACTCAAATAGACAAACTCCAGTCTGACCAGAATAGAGTGATAAATCTGTTTTTAGCGCCTGTTTGTTTGAAGGGAATTAAACTTTGTGAAAGAATCAAGTGATGTGGCTGTGAATAATCCAGCTAAACGGATGCAAACTATTCTACCTAGTCATTGTAGACTACTTTTGTTTCAAGTAACAACCCAGGGATTATTGAAAAGACCTGTATCAAAAAAGTAGCTCACTGCCACTAGAAGTGATCAAGTAGACCTATTAGACTATTGCATCAATTTGCCATTGAACACAGGTCTATTCAGCAACATGAGTAAATGTGACTACATGTTTGTATGGTATGTTTATTGAATTAGATTAAACATTGTTTATTGTGTGTTACTAATCACTTCCTGAAATCCACATGTCTTCAGTATATATTGATTTTTGTATTGACGTGATATCTAATATCTCTCTTATTAACCATGCCCAAGAACGATGATGTAGTTTGTATTACTGGGCTATTAATGATGCAAGTTATTTTTATTTTTTACTCACATTTTATTTTCCTTTATTTACATTTTATTGGTTAGAAAGGGGTCTATATTAACTTTACAGTGAATGGAATCCTAGCCTATAAGTGCTAATAAGCATCTGTATTCAGAAGTGCCAAAAAACTATGGAAAATATGTAACTAAACTAGGCAATAAATGTGACATATTCCAGCCAGTGTGCCTTTAACTCCAATTAATGACATTTTCCATTAATTATCTGCTTATTTGAACGGGCTATTACATTACAGGTGTCAATAGCACTTGTTAATGCAGACCAGCAGTGGTGGGATGCCCATTTAAACACTTCTGCCCTTGTTCATGTTGACTCTTGTGGAGGTGTAACATTTAGCGTGAATTTAAATGGCTTTTATCACGTTGACCGAGTGTGGCGTGCTGTTTGCTGTCCCAGAATAAACAGTCTCCTTGAGTGTCTTGTCTCAGGATGCTACAGTGGTGCTAGATACAGCACCCCTCTGTTGGCTTTCCCCCTCAGCAGTAGAGGAGCACCCCAGTGTCCTTTGTGATGAGCAGAGAAGGCACATCCTGTTTAGAAAAGTGTGTATTCAGCTCAACAGTGGCAAAAAGAGGAAATACATTCAGAATCAATATAATAAATGGCAAATGGCATTACAAAGTCATTAATGTACTGTACAGCAGAGTGTTGATCATTTGGTGTTTCTTTCAAGTATCATTTATGACCTCTCCACTTATTGATTATTCATTAGATTTAATTAGTCATAATAGTTTAGCCCCAAAACCAAGCACAAAGTCTGCATTGTGTGAATAAATTAATACAGATTAGAGTCTACAAAATGTATTCATAGTGTTGCCACAAAATAAAACATTTAAAATACATGTTTCAGTTCAGTTCACTTTATTTTATTTGAACATTTCACAGATATGAGGAAAGGACTCATTCTGTATGTCAATTTTCATAGTAAAAAATGCTCCTTTTGGCCAATGCATGTGGTCCTATAAACAAGATCATTCTAAAACTACTCAGAAAATTTTCAATATTTTCCAGTTCCTGTGATTTGTTATTGAGTATTAGCACTTCCATCCATCCATCCATCTTCTCCCACTTAATCCGGCTGGGTCGCGGGGGCAGCACGCTGCCCATTACACTATGCACCAGACCCAGACCCTATGTAAGTTTTCCACTCAGCCACCGTGCTGCTTATGTATTAGCACTTAATACTTACAAATAAGTATCTAGTTTCAGATACTAGTCATAGTATTGATTAGTATCTTGATATTGATTTTCTGATCTTTGTCTCTTGTCTTCTCTTTCTAGTCATCAAGTAATATCAAGATTGTGTGACATTATACAATTAGTCTTAAAATATGTTTCATTGTTAAAGTTGAAATGGTATGATTTATGTTTCACCATGCACCATTATACAACTTTATTCATCTAAACTGACTGATACAAACATCCTTTTAGTCACCCCAGACTGAGGGGCTGCCCAGGCTGAGGTGCATATCATGATGTGCTGATGTCAGTGCAGAACAATGGCCCATCTCTTGTGGCTGGGCTGTCACAGAGCTGTTTGTTGACCAGCATATGGTCTGCACATAGTGAGCTACAGCCTTATTACTCTCACATTGTCTCTGCTTTAAAACTGAGATCTCTAAACTATTGAAACCTGTCAACAAACTGGTGTTACTGTCACCGACTTGAACTTTTATCTTGTGCCATTGTAAGACTTGGCATTGTAGACATCAGGTTTATAATACGGGGCTGTGGCTCAGTAGTCTGGCTGGTGTCATATCGGAGCTGTTTTCCCTCACCATTCTGGTTGGACCATTTGTTGTTTTCTATGTACCTTTCTGGTGGATAATTTGCCACCTGCTTGTGTGCATGTTTTGCTTTATCTGGAATGTTTCATAGTATGGCATTACACCTATCCAAATCAATCCAAGAGGACAGAATGGAGACACCACCAAGCCAAGTTACAGGTCAGATCTGAGAGGCAACTAAAACAGAATTACTATTTTTCAAAGAATTTATGAGCAATGAAGCACCCGACAAAATTAAAATAAATGCTAGATGGATGTTTAATGCCATCCTCGGGAACATTCGAAGTAATGTAGTAACATCTCCATGGAGACAAGCAGGTGTTGACCCTATACCTGAAAAGTGGTATTGTCGTCTATAACCTGAGTCCATCAAGTTCAATAATGATATATGTAAAAATCATAACATGCATGTGAGTCAATTTTCAATTCTGTCCAATAGCACACAGAATATTACAATATTACCAAGTATTGTACAGCTTAACCTAATAAATGTACTTTCTCAAACTAATTATAAATGGTGGCTGTGCTCTGACCTGTAGTTGACATTACAGGGTAAACAGACCTGTTAAATGTATCAGAGCTTGCCAAGAGGTAGAGAATAAGTCTATTTGACACAGCACTTACACAGTTTGCTACCAATCTCTGCTCACTTTCTGGTAGCCTCTTTGTTAATACTTTCCAAACTCAGCACTTCTCCAAAGCTCTGATTCCTGACCCCAGTGACGCGTTCGGTAACACAACACTTCATTTTTTCCTCTCCCACATTGATGCACTTTTGCTGCTGCAGTCTTATTATGCGAACTCATTTTGCTGAATCGTTTCTTGGCTCTCGCTCAGACTTTTTTTTCATAAGTCCAAAGCATGTTGTAAAGTCGTTTGGTTTTCTTCCGCAGTATCAGCACTCAGCATAGAATCTTAATGACAGGGTTTCAAACAGGCTCTGGTTTAGTTTCAGGCATCCCTCGCTTGGTTCTTTGGGTCCCGGTTGGTAATTCCTGGGCTGACCACAGCAGTAATGAGCGCAGTAAAGATGGCAGCTCTCTGTGCCTCCTGGGAAAGGGTGGTGGGGGAAGTGTGGAGACAGAGAATTCACATCGGTATGATCTGTCCGACATAAACAGACACATCCCTAGATGATACACACAGAGGATGGGTGGAGGGATAGTAGTGGTCATTAGGATCATCGTGAAGATCAGGACTGCATCAAAAAAGCATGTTCTAATCGCTCTATTACTACTGCTGTTTGCAAAAAAAAAGTATTTCTGGTAAAAGTTTTGATGTTTTGTTTATGTTCAAATGAACTGTATTAATTTATTTAATTGAATGATTAATATTAATTCTGTTTTGTTGCGATATTGCTGCATAAAAGAAAGGTACTGGTTGTAGTGTGGAAAACTATCATGTCTGAAATTGTAGTTGCGGATTCTTGCATCAAACACCCTACCTAATACAGTCATTGTTTTATGAAAGCTTGAGTACACGTTATATTTATTATGTGAATACTCAAGAATAAGTAGTGTCTCAAACTGCTGTGACATAAATAGTAGTAAAAGTACTGAGTTGAGCTGAGTACAAATTACTGTAATCCTCTTCACCAAAGAAGAAAGTACTTACTGTCTGCATGTCAACCACTACTACAGCCCAACAAGTAGCCATTTTACAACTTTCATTAGGAATATTAAAATGCAAACTAAGTATATTTTCTACTACTACTATTACAATATTACTTGTTCTGTTACATACTGCAAAGTTAGATTGATGGACAGCGGTGAGGGGCTTAGAACAGGGACCTAACCACATGGAGGTGGCTAACTTTTGTGAGGAGTTCCCCTGTGTTCCAACATGGACTTTAATGATTAATTGGTTTAATACACAGAATCAATTTCCCTGCAGGGGGAAAATATAATCTGGTTTAGCATAGAACAGATGAGCATGTGGCTGGGAAAGACCCTGACCACAATCACAGTAGATTAGTCCTCTTCTTCTCCAGTGCAATTATTTAACTGTTTGTAGGATTTCAAAGTATGTCCTCAAGGATGGAAATGAGGGGGAGCTGTCAATCAAACTGGTGTCCCATGTGGAATAAGGTGACACTTGATTGGCATAGCTTTCATCTTAAAGGCTATTGTAATGTGTCTATACCTTCTCTAAGAGCCCCTGTAGTGATAAACAAAGAGGAGGAATTTAAACTGTAAAGGGTTTTGACTTTTTGATTAAGAGTTAATCATGGGCCTGCCACAACAGCAACTGTGTGACGTAATTCTGAAAACTATAGACAATAAACAATACTGAAACAAATGTATGTCGCAGACACAGGATAAAACAAGATTATTTCTTTGAAAATTCTAAATTTAGGGTAGAAAATCATAAAAATAAACATGAGCTGCAATAAAAAGATAACAGGCTGAAACACTTAAGTGGTTATTTTGTATCTATAATGAGTCTTAGAAGATATTTGTTTGGCACTGAAAAATTACAAGGAAAAAGTGCCCACAATAAATATTAAGTATTGCTGCATTTATTGTTGAAGTTAACATAGTAACTATCATGACAGAACTAGCTCATTTCTGGCTTTTCCTCTTGTCTATGGCCCAATTCTTTTGTTCCAGTTACTGCTTCTGTCAACATTGTAACATCATAATTTCAACACCCATGTCTCAGATTTAGGTAAATTGATGTCTAATGCTCTTTACCAGAAACCACCCACCTCCCACTCATGACTGGGCCCGGGCCAAGACCACAGACGCTGTTGTGAAAGTCTCCACACAAGACTTATAGGGTGTGAGGCTAAAGCCACATACACTGCCTGTCTGTGATTAACACTGAGGAGTGTGGATGTTGGTTTGCGTCAGTTCTGTGTAAAAGTAGATTCATGTTGGAGTATTGTTTTAAAAATATTATTCAAGCACGAGTAGAAGTAAAAGTAGTTGTTTGAATAAATGAGACATACAAGGCAACTTACATAACTTAACATTATGCATCCGACATTAAAGCAAGAGAGTTTGCAAATAAGGAATATAACTTAAAACAACTTCAAGATAATATTTAGACATTAGCAAAGCAGAAGTAAAATGTATATTTTTAATAAAGTCTACCTTAAGTTGAAGTTCCTTACTAGAGGGAGGCAATATTAAGTCTGCATACATGAAAATATTTAAAGAGATATGCCAATTTTGAATTTTGTGAAGGCCTATATAGTTTAATAAGAAAAGAAAATATGCAAAAGAAACTTCATCAGCAGTGCCAGTGGCTATCACAAAGATCCAAAGTTATAGACCTATTCTTGCATGATTGTCTTTACACTCAAGTCACATCTGTGCAGAACCTCAGTGAAGTCATGAAGCACATTTCTAGTGAAAACACATCATCTGTTTTTGTTATCTGGAGAATCCCTCCCAAAACAGTCATTCAAAATAATTTTAGTCAATACTGTCCACTACTTTTCTGTACTACAAGCCTCTCACATGTGTGTCGCTATCAGCTCTAGTTTGTGTGGAGCTGCTATCACATTTGCCCAGCCCAGATCTGTCCCCATCAGCAGATACAGAGCTTATTGAGGCCAGTAGGTAGATATAAGGCCTTTGTTGCAGAGTTGTTTTACTGACTGGAGCTGACCGTTCCTCATTGTGTGACTCATTGCAGCACCGGTTCACATGAGCAGTCGTGTTGAATAGGACTACAGCTGTACCACATACTCAGTAATATCCCATGTGAGGAAGGTTTTGTCCACTACTTCCTGGTCTCTACAGGAAGAAGCCGATACAGATCTCCAAACAGAGGATGGGACCAGAGCTGGGGATTTACAACTGTACGAACTTCCTCTTCTCACAATTACTACTTATAATAATAAACGAGAGCTACAACTGTTAAATCGTCATTTTTGTTTGATTAATATCTCAAGTCATATTTCACAACAACTGGGATAAAGTAATTTTCAGCTGTATATGATTAAATAAGCAATTCTCAACAGATCACCTCAATTCTGTTTGTTGTTATTCTTGGCATCGAAAACACCAAATTGTGCATATTCATAAGTTTATTCCAGGCTTTGGTGAAGTCTCTCGTGAGCCACTGGCCTCTTTTCTCAGAGTTTGTGGTTAGTTGCTAGAAATTAATTGACCTAGAAAGTGTGATACTACAAACAAGACTTTATTAGAAGAGGATCTTGGCATATTGCGTGCAAGTCCTAAACCGCTATAGCCTTAAACATTGCAAGTTCATTTGTTTATGATTTTCTTTCTTTTTCTTATGCTGTTGCCCTGTATTTATTAAAAACAAAAGTACCACATGACATTATATATAACCAAAACTGACCTAGGAAATAAAGGACTATATACACCACCAGATCTGAACATTTGAAACAAAGTCTGAACCGTGCCTACGTCACTAAACCAGGTCTTCAATTAGGACTTCAATTAGGAGAAGTTACCCGGTGCATCTTCAAGATGCACCGGGTAACTTCTCTGGTAAAGAATCTGCAACTTATTTGTCTGGAAATGTGAATGTTCCACAATATAGGATAAATCTCTACCAGGCCAAATTCCAGATGCTGTGAAAAGTCGACCTCGCTTGCAATAAGAATCCACGTTTTTGAGTAATAGAAACAGATGTAAAATAATAAATGCAAGATTGATAAGTTTACTGCCATATTGGAGAAAAGCAGGTGGCAGACCCTTCACCAGAAAAGTTAGACGGTGCACCTTTAAATCATATGACCCAGCTCAGGCCATAAACATGAACTGCACTTTTATTTTTTCCAAAGTGATGATATATTGACACTCAGGTCGGCCCGTATCCATGTGATCTGATGCTGTGCGGACATGCCCCACATTGAGACATTCTTCCACTTCAAAGCCCCCAGAGGGTCCTCGGACACTGGTTGAATAGCCCTTATGGGAGGGGCACATGGGGGAACAGGTGCAGTCCATGAGTGGGGTAATTCCTTAGGCCATCTGCTTTCCTTTTTTGGGTCCTTTAATACGCCCCCTGACAGACACGCCTTCGTAGCCACACGCTCCCAAATTTTTCACCACACAGTGCACTGTCTCCATGGCACCCTAGATTCGGATTAACCCCCGCACATGTGCCGAGTGAACCGTGGGGGTGGGTCTTTTGTGATGGGGTGCAGAGGTGCAAGGGGAGGGAGGAGGGACTGAATGGGTAAGTGTGTGAAAGAAGCCACTCGTCACTTTTGTATTGGGAGAGCGGCAGGAGGCGGGATGAATAGGACATGTGGAGAAAGAGAAAATAACAAAGTCTAAATGAACAATTTAACCAAAACAAACTCATTTTTACAGGTTTTGAGTTTGGAGAAGAATAAACAGCAGTGAAGATGACGGCCATTGAGAGCAAAGAAGAGATCAGTGACACAGACAGTGGCATCATTGTGCACTCAGGTAAGAAGCACTCATCTGTTTTTACAAAACATGATAGAATCTGACTTTATTTACATGACAATTGAATCTGATGATGACAAATTGAGCCTTGCAGACTACCAGATCTAGACATGCAAAATTTCCTTATGTTTTGTTTTCCTTTTCATTATGTTTTGTTAATTTCATGTCAAGTCATGAACTCATGTCTTATTACACTGAAATTAATTGTTTTTTTGTAAGTTGTAGGGCTACAAAATATAAATCTCCAAAAATCTATATTGCATTTTTGACTGACATATTAATTGATATCATAAGAAAATTCATATACAGTATTGCAACAACACAAAGTTCTGACAGAAAGTTAATATTTTTGAAAGTAAAATATAAAATAATTGCAGATTTTATTTCTAATTTCCCTCATGAAGGCCTATATCAAACTAGTAAAGTAGTAGTTTTAATTTAACTCAAACTTAACTTAAATCTTATTGCGCATTAATATCATCATTATGATACAAAATATATCAAATAGTGCTTTCCCTTTTTCTCATATACTACAGTGTTGAATTGCACTTCATGTGAAATAGAATAGATATCCTGTCAACTAAAACAAATCATCAGAGCCAGTATGATCAGATGTTTTGTTGCTGCAGGCCCGGACAGCCCTACGTCTCCACTGAAGGATGGCATGACCCACACTCGAGCTTTGAAACTCAAACACCAGGCTCTGGAGGAGCGGCTAGAGCTGTGTCTGCTGGAGCTTCGAAAACTGTGCATCAGAGAGGCAGTATGTATTGACCCATAATATGTTTAGGTAATAATAGACTGGAACACTATAATTACTATATAAACTAAATGTTTAATAAAAAAGATCAAATGTTTTTGTGTTTATCAGATGTTTTTATTATGTAGTGTTTTTTATTACATATGTTACATATGTTTATTACAACATGTTTTGAACTGGGTTGAATAATTAACATAACCATTGCTCATTAAAGTAACAACTGAAGATTTGAATTGATTTATTGGGGCTAATTTATAATATGGAGCAGTTAGAAAAGGGTTTACTGGCATCATCAGACATACATTAAGACTCTTGTGTCAGTGACATAAAGTGGTCTTTGATATTACTGTATGACACTTGTGTTATTCTGTCAGGCCATAAAGATAAAACATGTTTAAAGGAAAACAAAGTTTAATGTTTTTTGTTTGTTTTCATCTTCACAGGAGCTGACTGGTAAACTCCCATCTGACTATCCCCTGATGCCAGAAGAGAAGCCCCCTCGTGTTCGAAGAAGGATTGGAGCCTCTTTTAAACTGGATGAAGACCTTATTCATTCAAATAAAAAACAGGTACAAACATGATAAACATGAACTGAAAATCTATTACTGTCTGAAGCAACCCTTAACTAACAGATGAACTTCCCTGCAGGACTCTGAGCTCCACGCCCTGGAGACTGAGCTAGCACTGCAGCGACAGATTTATGAGGCCGCTCGTAAACTTTTCCTGGAGGACAACCTGAGTAAACCGCAGAAGAAGAGTCGTGCACAGCAGTGTAAACGGGAGGAGAAGAAGGTGAAGGAGCTGCAGGAGGCTGTGTTCCAGCACAGGGTCAAGAGCGAATGCAATTCACCACGAGTCATCTCCTCTAACCAGCACAAAGGTGAGGGGACATACTGCCCCCACAGGAGACACTAGGTATGATAATGTGTGTTAGATTTAATGACCTTTTTTTTTTACACAGATTTGAACATGTCAGATGACAGCTCCCTTTCTGATGTAGTGGCACTGGATGAAGGTTAGTAAAAATAACTGATATTTTTTACTGCACTTAGGCTCAGTTAAACATAGCTGTTTTCTTGGAAAAGTAAATGCTATATTATTAAAATGAATAGATTACTCTTCGACATTTACAACTTATAATATAATTGTATTTAATCAAAAGTAAATAATTATACCTATCAACAGAAATAAAAAAGAAGAATATAACTAGATTATTATTAACTTTATATGCGTGGTATGTTAAAAGTGGCCATATGTTATCTTTATACACAAAACAATAAGACTCTTTAACATTACTTTTTAGGCTTTAGGTGCTAATTACAAAGCTTCTGTGATTGATGGTACAAATCAATACATAATAATTGGCTTTGTTTTAAACAATGGTAAATCTGACTAAGCCTGTCTTTGTGTGTAGATGTGGACTCGCCCTGCCCACTGTCCCCTCCAGCTCTGGGACATCCCTTCTCAGACCCCCTCCATCTGCCCCCCAAACCCCTGCTGTCCTGTCCTGTGTCTTCCAGCCTGAACAGTGTGGACAGTGACCGCACCCCTATCCAGAGCTCCCCCTGGAGAGAGTCCAGTCTGGACCATCCCATTAAGAAGAACACCAAACTGCAGAAGAACAGTGGCAGCAGGTCCAGGTAGGCAATTGTTCTGTCAACACTCCAGGTGTAACTTTTCTGGTAGAGGGTCTTCATAGAGATGTTACTGTTTACCTGGAATGTTCCACAGTTTGGAATTAAATTTATCTATCTCCACGGAGATGCAAATAGGATAAGTCACAAGTCAGAGCTATGGAGACGTGAACCCACTCACACAAAGAAAGCGTGTTTTTCAAGCAATAAAAACACCTATAGTTTAGTAAATGCAAGAAATATGCAAGTATAATGCTACATTGTGGAACATTCCAGGCAATTAACAATCCCAGACAATGGAATAAATTTCCATGGAGACAAGCAGGCGATTGACCCCCATCATAAATGTAATGCACCCTACACATAGTGCACCTTCACGTTATACTGTGGTATATAGTGCTTTAGTTTCAGAGCAGGTCAGTAATTGAAAGTAGTGATTTTAATCAAATCTTATCTGATCTCCTGTTGTTGCAGTAGTCCAGCCCATGTGTCCTCAGACAGCACCAGGGCTCTTCCTTCCCCCTTCACAAAGAGCTCATCTCTGAGGTACAGTCACTCCACTAGCGCCCCCTCCACCCCGGAGCTGCATGTGCGCCGCCAGTACTCCCAGTCATTCAGGTGAGTAGACACAAACCACAGTTTAATTTAATGCACAGTCCCATATTCTACTGTAATGTAAGAAATATTTTAGTTTAGTTCAGACATATATGCAGCTGTATCACTTCTACAAAAAGATATTCACCAAAACATAACAGTGAATGTAATAGGCTTGTTTCTTTCAGTTTTCTTTCTTCAGTTAAGATTGAGTTATAATTCAAGTGTCAGTTAAGGTACTGGTTTAACTCTTAATTTTTGTGTACATTTCCAGGCTTCCTAAGAGCAAGCCCCTGAGTGTAGACAGTAACAAAGGCCGTGGCAGACTACCCCAGCGTCGCCCTGAGTTTATCCTGCGCTCCCCTCAGTACTCACCCCTGCGCCTATCCCAGTCCAGCTCAGAGGACACCAGCTCCGAGCACTCCTCCTCCTCCCACATCAGCTCTCCAGGACGGGAAGGCCCCACAGAGATCCCCAAACTCTGCCCACCTCCCTACGGCTTCCACTACGGAGCCAAGAAAGCGGTCTCCAGCCCATCTCCAAATAATAAGACACTGAAGAGGAATCAGGGGAGTAAGGATGTGTTGGAAAGCCCACTCTCTCCTCAAGATTTGAGTATCAGTAAGCGCTTTCTGTCACCCCCACCTGTCCCAACTGCTCAAAGACAAAGTCAGGAGGTACCAGTGTCACCGAGGAGAACACTGAAACCCCCTCCTCCATACAGACTGGTGAGGACCCCATCACTGAAAGAATACCCCAATCACGCCTTCAGACTACTGCCCCGAGAGATAGTGTCTGAGGAACTCAAGTCCTGGCACCAGAGGAACCAGCAGCAGAAGTTAAGGCCAAACGGGGAAGAGGGCATCACCAGCCCCACATCACCACATATGCCCCCATTTACTCCGGTTAGTATCACAGTATTTTTATTAACTTTTGTTCACTAAAACACTAGATTTGTATGTGCACTGCACACAATAAATTAGTTAAAGGTACATTTTTCTTTGGTGGTCCCCCACCTGTTTGATTTTATAGCTTTAAAGACACAGATCCAACCTATAACTTGACCTGGGGTTGGATAGGTTGGATCTGTGGCGATGTGACCCCACAAGAATGCATGTTTTTCAACAATAATGCATATGTAGAAAAATCCCGCACACCGTCT
>KN516802.1:0-19189 GCA_000787155.1 Scartelaos histophorus
GTGTGTGCGCGCGCGTGTGTGTATAATCACATTTTTACATTATATATACTATATATTTACATTTATATAGTGCTTTTCCTCCTTCAAAGTGCTTTACATTCAGGAACCAGTCACCCATTCACACACACACTCATACTGTACAGATGTACACAGACACTGGGGGGTTAATTCATCACTGACCCACCAACCTGTGGGTCAGTGGACTCCTTAACCAACGATGTTTATGTTGAGAGTGAGATTTGATGTTTTTAAAGGAAACAAGAAGATTTAAATAAGGAACAAAACCACAGCAGAAATTACAAAAGGTTTTCACTGGTTTATTTGGCACAACACAAAAGTGCTTTGACATAACACTGTCCGTTGCTCTTTTGGCTTAAAATTGGTCTCATCTCAAAAATCAAATCAATACTCCCCTGTATTTCATAAAGGCATTGTCACTGCATTTGACTTGTTGATATTATCGATAGTGTTTGATGTCGGGTACAAAGATGCAGTGAATGCCTAATGATTTTACATGTACTAGAATAGTACATATGAATACAAGTACAAATCCTATAAAAAGAAAGTTCATTCTTAAATACAGTAAAGTAAAGGCCACAGGTTTGTCTCCTCTTGCACTCAATAACTTATCCTTATTGCATTTCATTGTTATTGCAAACAAAACCCACAGCTCAAAATTTCACATTGTTTGGTCAGAAACTAAATGTTTTTCACTCTCTTCTGAAAAAAAGAAACATGAATGAAAATAAAAGCTCTTTGGTAGTTAAGCAAAAATAGAATATATAATGTCTATAAAATGCATTAAAGTACAGATGACACTGGCTACAGCAAAAAGGACCAAAAAGGCAGAAAAATCCAGCTTTGACTTAATAGGGAAAGTGTGCATAAAAGTAAAATTGTTCACTATAACAAATGTATAAATTAGTAAAAACAATCAGAATATAAATGCATCCTGAACGATGCAAGGCAAAAACAACCGCTGAGGTATTTTATTATGTTTACGTCAAGCAACACAAGGGCAACAGGATAGACACAAAAGTGCATCAAAATTAAACTTATGTCTGAACCTGCTGCATTGCAAACATGGGACATGTTTCCATCCAAAACCTGTTCTTTCTCTCCAGTGCCCGATTCACATTCCCATATAAGGTAGTAAAAGGAGTTTTTGTGGCACTTTGACAATAAAATCACTTGAGAAGCACAGTGTTTTTGGATTTGAACTTGGCCGCCATGCTGGTGGATTTACAAACATACATCAATTAAAAAACTAGTGTTACATTTTCATCATTCATATAAAAAACTATAGTCACTGTTTCTGCAAAAGTGACAGCAGCAAGTTTACGCCATCCTCATCTGGTCACATGATCACATAATCAGGTGGAGATTAGATCTTCCCACCATTCATTATTTTGAGATTATTCACAATGTAAACGATGCTTTAAAAATAACTGCAGTTCTGCGTTGTAGGAAGTTAGACAACATGATCGGGTTGAAGAAATCAGTAACTGTGTGATGTTCAGTTGTGGCATAGATGTGTTATGTTTTCACATTTTATTGTGCACATTCAGTGAGTGCAGGCGGATACAATAAATAACCGAAACAAAGAAACTGAATGCCTTTCAGAGTGTGACGTGAAGGGTACTGTTGTACTGATGACCATGGATCGCTGGTCTCATAGTGCCCTTGTATTGTTTACTGTATATTTACACCTTAGCTCCTTGGACTTGGACAGATATTGTATTTTATGGTTTGATTTGATTGCATTGTTTAGTTTCATTCATTCAACCATTTAGTGCTTTGCAGTCACTACGCTTAGTAAGGCCTGACCAAGAAGCATCGACAATCAAAAGCTGTTAGCACCAAGTTCCTGTAGTAAAATATACATCTATTTATCACAGCAGCACCTTCTGAACAGATCCATGTAGTGTAGTGGCAGACCTTTCCTTCAGTTTGATGTGTCTGCTGTTGCTCAACACATCGGTCACAATGGTGCAATGGATGCAGATACTGCCACTGGCTGAGCACAACCTCAATGGGCAAAAGTGATTCTTCCAGTTTGTTTAATGGATGCATGAACTCAGTGAAATGACATATGAAGAGGTAGCTAATATTATAAAGCCTAGCGCTCTTGCTGTCAACTACACTGTGAATAAACTGATCATAAAACATATTTAAAATAAATAGAATCTATTTCTCTATTTAAATATTAGATTTAATAGCCACAACACACTCTGGTTTATAATAATAATAATGTTGTGTGCATGATTTAATAAAGCAGCAGCCATTGCATTAAAATGAGAATTCAAGTTGTTTGGTTTGCCCATTTTGGTTCACCTCAACCAATGTCTCCAGAGCAGCATTTTTAATACAATACCTACATATTGTGAGAGAGTCGAGTCGAGGATGACAGGTGTCATACATCCAACAC
The DNA here is from genome assembly GCA_000787155.1 of Scartelaos histophorus. Lineage (NCBI taxonomy): Eukaryota > Metazoa > Chordata > Actinopteri > Gobiiformes > Gobiidae > Scartelaos > Scartelaos histophorus. The sequence goes on from KN516802.1 coordinate 2,429, forward strand.
CATGTCGTAGTGTGTCTCCTTCTTCCTCTTGCCACATTTGTTTATGAGCGCTGCATACAAAGTCAAAAGTATGACCCAGTAACTGGCATAGACTACAGCTCCTATGACCAGAACTAACTTCTCTGAATCAGGGAAGGGCTTCTTAGTCTGTAGGACCACAGTGTAAATGATCCCAATGAAAAGGATGGTGAACCACACTGATATGGGAATTAACCCAATAAAGTTTACCACAATGGTTTTCCTCCCAGATGTGCCCCATCCAGACTTGTTGATGGTTGCTATAGCAAACATCTTGGCTGGTAAAAGACTTGACATGTAAAGTACAGAGTAAAAAGACATGAACACCATCACTATGTTCCCTCGAAGGCAGCTGGCAAATGAGGATTTGATCAGTGCCACAGCCTGCACTATCAGAAGAAACAACAGAATATTCCAGAGTCTTCCTTGGTAGAAGAGCTGGATGGCAGTGGCAATAAGAAAGAAAGGGAAGAAGCCTGTGATAACGGCCTCATATGTCATCCATAAATGGTGTTTGTGAAACCACATGGAGTTGTACAGCCACTCTCTGAAGTAGGACTTACTCCACCTAGTCTGCTGGTTGAGCCAGCGCAGGTATGTGATGGGCGTCTCAGTCAAACACTTGGAGCGAGCTGTGTATTTGGTGGCATATCCCAGACTGAGCACTCGGTTTGTGAGGTGCCGGTCATCTCCAAAACTACAGTGAGATCCCATAAAGGTCTGATTGTACCAGTCCTCCAGGAACTCGTGCAGGAGGGAGTTTCGGTACATTCCCAGCGGCCCACTGATGCACTGCACACAGCCAAAGTAAGACTGGCATGCCCGCTCTATGTTGAAGGCCATCCAGTATCGCACACTGCTCAGGAAGGAGATCCATGACTCGTATTTGTTCAGAATCTAAAGACACAAACAGGGGGACAGTTACAGGGCATTTCAGGCTCTTTTCTTTTACAGAGTTTAGATAAGATCAAACCAAAGTCTGAAACATTGGATTATTGATTTTTTTTTTTTTGACAATGAGAATGATGAGTATTGTTTGTATTTACTTGCACATCTCCCCCAACACCCCCCACCATTGGGTCTTCTTCCAAAACCTTAACCATCTCCACTGAGCAGGCTGGGTCCAGCATAGTGTCTGAGTCACAAACCTTGGGCAAAGAAAAGAAGAACATTATACTCTGTAAACACAATGCTGCAATCCACCTGTAGGCTAAATAAAATGTTTGATCACCTTCCTTAAATGGTTTCTGTTCTATAACTCAAGGTGACAAAACTGTGCTTGGTGCCAACTCTTAAATGGGCAAGAATATTTGTTTTGATCATAGTGGCACTGCCTAAGCTCTGTATGGAACCTAATTACTGATAATGAAGTTTTTGGCATGCTCCACACGTGAACAGGTGGGAAACAGCTTTGACTAACTAAAGTAACAGATTAGATGAGATCAAAAGAAAGTTATGTGTCGCAAGTGTATATAAACAGCACTCATGTCTGTGATGTGTTCATTCAAACATAGGCTACTGCTGTGTTTCTTCACACCACACTTCACAACATGATGCACACAGTCACAGTCTGTCTGAGGCAACACAAAAGTGTCTTTGTGAACAGTGTGTTTGACTTGGCAGAGCGGCCCCCTCTCTCTACAAACCCAAAATTCGACTTTTTTCACTATCAGACATCATCGAACTAGTTGAACTTTAGATTGATATACTATTACAAAAACATGATCTGGTTCTTTCTCTTACAGTCATGGCTTGTTCCATTAACTGTTTACAGATCTGCCCTTGTTACTTGCACTACATGTGTGTTGACTCCTCAATGCAATCAAGTTGCTACCACCAATCAAATAAAACGTTGAAGCTATTTTATTTTTAGTTTATAATTAATTAACACAAAATAACACAAAATGATGATAAGGCTCCTTTGATTTATTGTATTGTTGAGTGTCCATGTCCAGGATTTATGACATTTATCCATACATCTTTTGGTCAATAGTCCTCACAATGTCACCGATAAACAGAATAATTCAAACAGAACTGTATCTTAGTGTTTCCAATGGTGTCCTTACCTGCACATAGTCCACACTGCGGCCCAGTGCCTTGAATGCAGTGTACATGACCTCTCTCTTGCCTCCCCACTTCTGCATGATGCACACACACTTATTGTTGAGGACTACTCTGGACATCTGCTGCAGGCTCTCAGCATAGCTCTCCTCTGTCTCCCCTGGTCCTCTGGCATGATAATTATTCTTCCAAATGAATGTGGCCGATTTATCCCAGCCCATGATCTCTTTAAATATCTCCATCATGTACAAATCGTCGTCATTGTTCCCGTCAATCACCATAATAACTTTGATTCCAGGGTAGGTCAGCCTTTTTACTGACACGAGGCACTTCCTCAGATAGTTGGGGTCTTCCTGATAGGCAGCGATGCACAAAGCTAATGATTTATTCAGTTTGATTGGTGTCTCCAAAGATCTCTTCATGTTTCTGTGCTCTAACAGTGCAAATAGACTCTGGATGATGAGATGAACAACCAAGATGGCGCCGTACAAGCCAAAGGATAAGTAATTGTGGGCTGTGGTGAAGAACTGGTAACCCATAATGTAAGCGGTGGAGATGCCCACGAGGAGGGACACGCCGAACAAAGTGGTGCCGAATATCCGCAGGTATGTGAGCCCTTTTTGGCAATTCATCTACAACAAAAGAAAAGGAGGATTTATTTAGAAGAGGCCTGACAAATAAACATTGAATGCAATGTCTTGTTTTATGGGGCTGTATCCTCAATAGCCATAGTCAAATCTGGAAGTAATCCTTGCAAAATACATGTGGAAATAGCAGACTTCACAAATGACACACCATGATTTGATTTTATTTGTATATGAAAACATTGGCAAAATGCCAGTGATAGAAAAGATGGAAGCAGGACACTGAAATAGGCATTCTAGTTACCATGCCACACAGACTTTCTTTATTTCCTATGCCCAGGTAAAGAAACCCCCCACCTCTTTACCTCTCCTCAGCCCCCTTCTTCCTCTCCCCAAATCTCACTCTAAATGTCAGACACTTGTGAGTAGCCGATTGTTCTCTTTTAGTTCCTGTGTGGGCCAAATTACATGATTTCTTGACCTAATTAACCAACAAAATACTTTCCCATGCCAGGCTTTCAACCCAAACCAAGTGGTTCAGATAAACACTGCAAAATTAAAAATCATTTTCACAAACACATGTGTTTTTGGTGCAATTGTCTTTTTCTGAGAACTGATGTTCTTGTTGAACTAAATCTTGAGCAGTTTGTTTCCAGGGCTCATTATGCTGCTACCGCCATCTGTTTGGCAGACCCAAGAAGACCCACTCAGAGTGGCTCAGCTCAGCGCAGAGCGGACCACCCTGTGATGTCATCTGTTTATATCTCCGTGGGAAGAGCTGGACAAAGACTTTTAGACTTGCAAAATGCTTCATATGTGTGTCTTTTTTCTGTTAAAGAAAATGGTCTTGTCTATAAATGTAATAGAAACACATTTGTGAAGGTTACGGTTTCTTGGTAATAGTCAAGGGCAAAGGTTGTATAGTTGACGTAGCACCCCCATGTGGCACATCTTTATAAGACACATCCTCATTTGAAATGCTCATCATTTGAGTCACACTTTTTATGTCATTTTCAGGAAATGTCAGACAAGATGATCAGGGACATCTACGCAGCCATCAAAAGAGGAGTGCGCAAAGACCAGAAGTGGATGTGATTTGGCACCATTTCACTGCACCACACCTACATGCACAAGACAGATGGAGGGAGGGATCGAGAAATACACAGACAGAAAGGAATTGTGCAGATGATTGAATAAAGAAGGATGATAGGAAACGACCCAGTAATGCGCAAAACAAATAAAAACAGACAGAAGACAGGATACTAACTCATGCACAAACCCCTTGGCACTGTCTGCATCTAACTCATTTGATCTCCACATGAGAAAGTTGCAGGGAGGGAAGCAGCCCTCCTCTGGCACGTGGCGCAGTTCGGGGCCTCAGCTGCTCATTTACAGGACCCTAGATACAAGCTATACACTGACTACAGTATACAGCAGGCACAAGTACAGAGCGGAGCCAGAGAAAGGGCTATGTGTTTGTGTAAATCAACTCCAGGAGACCCCCCTCTGCCAATGTGGGCCACTGTGTGTATGTTTGTTTTTACAGCTAAATGAGGAAAGCAATGCAGCAGCCAGTCGGCAATTAGCTCAATACAATGAATGGACCATTACTACTTAATCATGCAGGGGTTTGAACAGAAGTTACAATAGTATGCAGGATGTATAAAACTTTGCAAATGCATTTTATTCTATAGCGCTTGTATGTCTCTTTTAACTATATACAAATGAATATTTTTTTGAGTATTTGTTTCGTAGATACGTTTTTGAGATGGCTGATATTGATGTATGTATTTTTCACACTACACCAAAATATGAGAGTACAATACAACATAAGTACTATTACTGTAGTAGCACCCACAGTACAATTTGAACACCACTGCATAAAAATCCTTCCAAAGCCGACAACCATTTTTCATTTTAAATAGTCACAATGAATGTACTCTCTCATTTCATCAACAGACTGACCAGCTAAAAGTTTTTTATGAAGATTTTGTGAATACAGTGATTCATAACAAACATTGCATCTGTGTGATGAAGATGCTGTGTTCCTCATAGACAGAATCTCATGCATCATTTTGGGCGTGTGATTAGATACACTCACTAAAGGTCAGACTCGTGTAATTAACTTCAGTCTGTGGATAGATTAACAGCAGATGGATGGGCCGGGTCATTTCAACTCTGCAACTGGCCCTTATACAACTGTACGCCAATTTTCCTGGATCCTCCCCTTACTACTGTAAGCCCTTCTTTGGTGCCTCACAGTTCATCTGCTGTATATGACCTAATTTGAGTGATCAGGAGAAAATCATTTGTTGTCTGTTTTTTTTTTTTTTGCACATACATTTTGGATTTTTTTTTTTTCTGCATTTGACAATTTAGCTGGGAAATTTTAGTGAACAATTTTAAGGTCTAGGTCAGTAATACCAAGATGGAGGACTAGCCACTTTCCACCAGTTGCACATTTCTTTACTGCAACTTTCAATTTCACACCGGATTTAGAGAAGCCAGTAAATATTTTAATGATCCTAACAAGGTCAATGAATAAAAGGTGTGATACATTGTGGGAAAAGTTATTGAACTGCTGCATTTTATGAGCATATGACAAATGAACAGACAGAATGGATGAATCCTGCAGCAGACATTCAGTACATTCACTAAAAAACTAATACATCCGCACTCTTTTCACATGGTTGTTGGGGGAAATGATTTAGTGTCACCAGTGGAATACCCCCATGTTGTAATACCCTAAAGTGAGTTACATAAGTGTGGATGGTTGTCAGATATAGTGCATAGAGGAAATGCACACGGTCAGATCTGTCTGTTGCCATGTGTTGCACGTGTGTCTCACTATGCTAAAGGTATTGTGTAGGAGGAGGATATTTATGACATTGTGGGGGCTACATCTGTATACAAATTCAATAAAAGGGAACCATTAGGGGGATAAACGTCTGGTCATCATGATGTAAATCCTTTATTATTAGATCAGCAATATTTTTTAAAGGTAAGATTAAAATTGGTTAAGGTCAGGCAAGTAGTTTCTATGATTAAGGACAGGGATCAGTCAGAAGGAAATTAATATAAGTAAATATAATGTTCCCAAAAAGCATGGAAACCAACATTTGCGTGTTGAAAAGAGGAAAAGACACAGGAGAGTATGAACCCCTGTCAGAGAAGGTCCCACGCAGCTCAAACCTGTGACGGAACATAAAATATAGCAGGGCTTGCCAGACTCTTGAGTGACTATGTACATTATGTGCTATATGTGAATGTGCGATCCATTACTGCATGTTCTGCACTGTATATTTGAAGCACAGCCAAAAGAGACAGCCATTGGACCAGGCTGTGTGGAGCTGAGATAACATATAGCCAACATCTTTATGTTATTGTGACTCAGCAGACACAAGCTGGAAGTGTAACACTCACAAATCAGGCACGTTGAGAGGAGGCGCTGGTCACAAATCAAACTACTGCACTTTCGCTAACTCTGAAGATCATGCCATTATCACTGGCAAGCTTTTTTACTTTGACTTTTCACTTTTGAGGTCACCATGGCAATTGTCAACATCCTGTGCTACATATTATAATTTGCATGCTCCATATATTCATGCTCTGTTTAAAGGCTTGGGACTACTGCACACAGTACTTTGACAGTTATCAGAAAATTAGGAAAAACTAGTGTATTGGTGTCATGTTTTTCCCATATTGTTCTTGAAAGAAAACATTATGGTATAAATAGCCCTATAAGCATCCTAACCACCAGGCTGAACTTGCTGAAAGCCTGGCACACACTTCAAAGTCCTCTGAAACCAATGACAGTAAGAAAATGAAATAAGCATGTAAAGGCGAGTAATGTATAGATTTGACCCCATTTATATTGTATGCAGTACTGCGTGCAATGGCAGGTGGGTGTGTATCTGGAAGACTGGGCAGGTCTGAATACAGTAAGCATTAAATCTGAAGATGGCTCTCATGATGGCTGTAGCAGAGTGCAACACAAGATCTGAAGTCCCCAGGCAGAGGAGGAGGAAGGGGCTGGGAAAAAACCTACAATTTTGCTGGACAGAACATATTCCTATTACAGAACCATGCATGACCAGGTATATACTTTGCCTGAAACCTTAGTACAATGAAACATTACACTATGAATGAACTAAAGGTCATGTCAGTAATAAAAAGAAGTCACTGCATCTCGTCACTCGACCTCGTCCCCTCCTCCTGCTCATAAACCCCTCAATGGCCATAGTGAGCTGCTGTCATTATAAGAACCAGAGCCGAACAGTGAGCACCACCCACAGAGCAGCAATGCACTACCTTTTTTACATGATTGAAATCAGGTGGACCCGGCCGCCACTGGCAAAGGGCAACTACAAAACATGCACATTATGTTATTTTCTCATGATGAGTAGATGAGTGAATGCTACAACTAAACCAGCCTCAGAGGGCAATAAGCTCTACACTGCCAGTCCAAAACCTGAGGCATCCAGGAAGGGCAACAACATAAACCAAATGCTCAATTAGTACACAACATCTGATTTTGGAAAAAATATTAACAGTATTAGCAAACAAAGGGTTACATTTATTCCAAAGGCTGGATCAATAAAAATGTCTGTCAAGGCATCTGGAATGAAATCTAAGATAAAGTAATAAGCAAGTCCCAATGGTGCAGAATGGACCATGGTCCGAAATCTGCTCCTCATTGTGCATAATATAGCCTTGTGTTTCACCTCAGTCTTTTACCACTGGAGTTGCATCACTCCTTTCATTGCTCTGCAGGGTGAATCTGTGCTTCATCATCCCATAATCCCTATTTGATTTTGGGGCCAAGGTTTTCTGTTTGGTATCTTGACTAAACCCTTTGCTGTCTTATGTGAATGACTCAAAGATATGCAAACGCATCACAGAAGGAGATTGTCGGCTGCAACTGTGAGAGAATCTAAGATAAAAAGCAGAACTGGGTGAATGAGGGCAGCATGGCAGACACCACAAAGAGGTGAGAGTAGCGAGAACTGGAAGCCTGGCATTGGTTTTGGCCCATTTCAGGCCAGCTGAGCCACTGGAGGTATGCCTATACAGTAGCATGTGCCAGTCTGCAGGAAACTCAGCCAAATTACAGAGGTAGCTCATTTGAGCATTTCCTTAACGCAGTGCCTACAATTCCCCTTCATTTATGTACTAAATTAAAACTCTCACTGTGTGCAAACAACTTATCATTGAATTTAAAAGCCCTGACAACCTCTGCTGGCATGTTTTACCAGGCAGTCATCTACTGATCTAACCCAGTACTTGACGAAGACTATACATAGCACTTAGTTATCCTGTCTCAAGAGATAAGAGATAGTGGTGAAGGAGCCACACATAAACCAGATAATAGCAGGAAACGTTCAGAAAAGGATGTCATTAAAAATGTACAATTGGCAATATGGTTTGCATACCCTCTAGATGAGTTGTGATTAAAGAAATTATGTCATTATAAGCATCAGACTGATAACCAACTGTACTTTTAATTAACTACCTGAAGTAAGAAGAAAATCAGGAAAATTTAAAAAAAGAAACTGAAGATGGCAGAATATGCATACAGTAGCCTGTTGAGCTTTGTATCAAGTCACTTTGGTCTTTGGACTTCAGTAGCTGGCCTGGTAACCCCGGGGCCTCTAAACTGATGGACTCTTGCTGTGAGGAGTAATGGCACATGAGACTGCTTGTGAGCCCTAATGGGGACCAGCTAAGGAATGCCTGTGTTTGGTAAGTAGTAAACTGCTCCCTGTCTAATGCTGGAAAACCATCACAGCCACAGCTGCATCCGGATGACTTTGCAGATCCCTTTATGTGTCACCGAAAGAGGTCTCTGTGACAGGAAATGAAATCACTTCACCATCACAGCAATTGACCACTTTTCTCTGCTTCTTCAATGATAGTAATGACGGAGGCACTTGTGGTGCCATTCCTATCTGTGCTGATACTCTGTCTCTGCCATGAAGTATTTTATGGCAATATATGTGCAATATGATTATGAATAGATAGCCCTGGATCTGATATGTGGGAAGGAAAACTGAAGAATACATCAAGGATAAATGTCATGAATTCTTCGCCATCCAACTCACAGATGAGCATTCCTTATGTGGGTTTTATCTGAGGAAACAGTGGTATCTGAGAGAGGCGGATGAAAAAAAAAAAAAAACATAACAGAAAGACAGCAGTGTGACAGATGGCAATTTGCATTTATATGGGTATTCGTTACTGGGTGCAAGCAAATGGCAAGGTCGGTGGTCTAAAGTTTTTCAAGGGACAAATGTTCAGAGGTTGTTAAGAATCGTTTAGTCTACACGTGTGAATGAATTATACAATTGGCGAATGCATGTCAGTCCAGACTCAGACGTATTGTTAGATTATAAAGATATATGAATATGAATGGGTGGGATGGTGGATGGGATTTGTATTAAAATACGCGCTCCCACCACGAAGTCAGCATTGGCCCACTGCGTTCAGCTTATTGGACGAGCCCACAATCACGTAGGCTTTGGACGTCATAGCGTAAGTTACGGTAAATGTCATATTAGTAGATAGCAAATACAAAGGTGCAACGTTATTTATATTTTATACATTGATTGACTTACCATTTTAATAATGTGGTAAATTCAATACATTTCTCCTTTATTATTTTAAAATGACAAGAAAGATGACAGTTACGCACATTACGCACGTTACGCATGGTATTAATTGGACGCTCTACAGTAGACATGCTGATAATGTTATGATTCCTTACACTTGACCGTCTCCATAAATTGTGCACACAAATAAAATGCTTACCTTGAAACCAACGCTGCTCGTCCCACTCAACGATGCGTCAACTCAGGTGGCGTTGGTACCAGTTCACCACGTGAAAAAAAATGGACAAATTTGCTTCTTGAAAGTTCGTAATATGTCTCATGAATCCACTCTTGTATAGTTCACGGTTTTGCCCGGTGAAATACTTGTCAAAGTGTCCATTTTTGTTGAAAAGGGGGCGTGTCACACATCTTTGGTACTTCTCATTATTTAAAAAAAAAGGAAAAAATTGGTAAAATGTGCAAAAGTGTAGGGGATAAAATGCCAAAAGACGTCAAATTTGCCAGCGTCTATTCCCAACGGTATTGGATGTCAGGTCAGCATTATCTTGAGGCACATATAAATAAGTCTGTCAGAATTTCTCCCAAGCATCCAGGCCAGCCAACGTGCAGAGTGGTGACTAAAAGTGTTTCAGTCGTTTAATTCCTTCCAGACGCTTGTATGTAGAGCCTCCTTTACAGCTGCTGTGGCTCCCAAAGCCCTTTACCGGCCTACAACAGATTGGCGTGTTGTTTTAATAAGAGGGGAAGGTTTGAGGGCGCACGAGGAGGAGCAAAGGGAGAGGAGAGGAAAAAAGGGGGACTATCTCATCCCAACTCATTCAAACTCCTCAAGTAGCGATAGTGAGATGCGCCGGCTGCTGCTCAGCCATTTGGAGGCAGCGGCGCACGACTGTGCCAGTTTCCCAAGGGGCACTAAAACGAGCAAAACGCGTCACCCAGGACGACGTGTGAAGTTTGGCACAGCACAAAGCGCACGGATTAAGATTTAAGATGAGCGCTTGACACCTTGCAGTTTGACTTGACTGACTCGTGGAAAAGAGATTTGGAACAATGTAGAATGAATCAAAAATAAATAAGTATCCATTAAGATAACTGAAACAGAAATTGTAATATTTAAATCGAATAATTGAATAATGGACGTGTAGTACGCGGCTTCGACCAGCAGGTTGTGCTGTTTAATGCAGAGCGTTGCAAGATGTGAATTGACTGAACTCGGGGGAATGGAGGGGAGTATTAGATAATATCAGCATCTGTGGTTCTTAACGCATCTATACTACTACCACTATAGTAATACTAATACTAATACTGATGGTACTAATAGAGTAATGGTAGGCTAATAATAACAGTCAATACGTTTTTATACAATAAGATGACAGCGCCTTCATTGTAAAGAATAAACAGTCTAATTAAATAATACAAAAGCAAGGAAAGTGATTTTAAGACGTATGTTCCAGTTCTAGACAATTTGAATAATTTGTTTTTATGTTCCCTTTCACACAGTAAAAAGGCTTAATAACCAAAGTGACCATGTTCTGCCACTGTTTCATGCAGTTCATTTGAGGTCATAGGAGAACACAGAGACCCTGACGCAGGTTTCTGTACATTTGGATGTTGAGTCAAAGCGACGTGTAGAAATGAGGCCTGCTGCTAGAAAACCCCCATAGACCATGTTGTGTTTACATACGAAGGAGAAAAAACAATTTCCAAGCTGCAGTGGGTCAGTCTGACTGTGCCAGGTCTGAGGCAGCGACATTATAGTGTCTCTGGGGTCACATATTTTTGAAGACTCCTCATGTGGTTTTCTATTTACATTTATACTTCTGCACTGACTCATTTCCCCGTATGTTTATTTACTTTACAAAATATACCATTACTTACAGCTTCCTAAAGATGGTAGTAAGACTAGAGTTAAGTTGTTACCAGGGTACGTCATCTGCTCTGTGATTATGATTCAATGTGTGTATTTTATGTTGAAGGACTCATTACTAAAACAGTGCAGGGTCAAAGTGATCGTCTAACTCTGGGCACTAAAATGCCCTATTTAATGGAGAAGATTGTATCAATATGTGCCTTCACAGAAAAGAAAGGCAGGCAATACTTAACAGTAGATTAGACCAAGGCCCCCGACAAATATCAGTCCACCTGTTTCTGTGAATATGTTTTTGGGATTTAAACGGATAACAATAATCTTTGATCAAAGTGATTCTGGACACACACATTCACTTATCTTCACACCCTTTATATTTTTGTTGGTCCTGTTTCGCAATTTTATGATCTCGGTCTGCACTTTCTCACATCAAAATCCACTTGTAAGAGCAAAAAAAGAGAAAGAAACTTCACAAATTTGCCAAAATAAATACATCACTTTATTCTATTATTTAAATTATCGCAATAGTTTTATACCGTAATATCCAACTTGACTCTCTGAACCAACCCACAGCTCTGTCAGTTCCATGTTTTCACTTTTACATTTTGTGTTACATGACATGTTGGTAAAACACAGACTGAAACTGTCCATCACTGTGAAACTCTGCAGGCAGACACATCCACGCTGCACTGGGGGAATAAACTGGGTAATTATCCTGGGAGGTATATGGTTAGCAGTGGGCAAATGTTCATAAAATGTCATGCTGTCAGTCTTGTGTTGTTTTAGCTTTGGAGCATTCGCTATAAGGGGGCTGCCTTCATTATAAACCTCACTAATGTAACATAAAATTGGCAGTTCAATCTAAGCATATGACCCAGGTTTATTCTTTGCAGTATACTGTGTAATGGGGGAGCGGGTTTTTGTGGGTATTCCTTTATAATGACTTTTGTTCAGTCCATTTTGACTTTGGATTTATTTTAAAGCAACATTTTTGAGCATCCGTCACTAGTTATCTGGGCAAAACGTGGGTGGGTTTAAACAGGGTCATGTATGAAAAGTGTTAGTCAATGGCACAGGCCTGTAAGGAGCTGGAAGTTAATGGGCGGATGGTAAATCACAAGTTTAGGGTAACCGCAGACGTAAATTAGTCCCAGGGTGTGGCTTCAAGGCGTGAAGTCATGTTTCTAAACTTCTCCATCACTGAGCCACCAGAAATGAGATCCTGATTGGATGTAGACGTAGGTTATTTTGCCTGCTGTGATTACGCCAGGCGCTTGCAGGCTCACACAAAAAATGATTTGATCTGGAGCGGGACAAGCCCTAGAAACCATATAGAAATGCAAAAAAACATGTATTAACATTTGAGTCTTTGTTGATACAAATGAGTTTATGCAGAAATTGAAGTTCAATTGGTACCATGTGTCTGCCCTTTAATATGTTAAAGTGGATGGTTTCCTTTATATTCCTCTAGAGGGCTGTATGTTAAACTGGGATTTGCCAGAAACAGGGGAAAAGTCATTAAAACTCTCCTCCAGTCAACCACTCATCAGAAAAGAAAATATTTATCTCAATCAGTTATTTTCTTTTATTAAGTGGCCCTTTAGGGCTACTGTAGATGCGTCTATAAGATAAAAGTTCAAGGTTGTTGGTCATAAAATCAGTAATTTTATCATGTTTCTAAAAAATATGATATGAATACATAGAATTTTTTATCCTGAGGAGATAGTTTAATCAGATGTATAGAGTGATTCTTGAAATGATTGTTTATCTTGGTTTAGTACTTGATGGTCCTGGTTTGATATCATCTTATAGAAGTTATGGTACATTTTGTTATTCATTGAAATGCTACTTTGGCATGTTTTATTTGGTACCACGATTAGTTGGTTTGTTATCTATAAGTAGAATCTAAACATGTAGTTTGTATGTTTTTGTTTGAACAAATTATTGTAATGTGTTGCTAATATATCAGAAATGTTATTGTCATTTTTGAGAGTTCATTTAAGGTCAAAGTTCAACGACCACATCTATAGAAATAAAACATGCCTTTGACGTCAGAGCAGCCGCAGAGTTCTTCGAGGAGAGCAAAAAGATTTGACAAAAACGTCATAATTTTAGGGGGGAAGACCCGAGTCTGAGCCGAGGAGATGGTACTGGTGTTGATTTGCTCTCAGAGGGGAGTTGTGGGGAACAAACGGGGTGTGTTTTCTACGATGGAAACAAGGTCTGGACTAAGAAGACCCAGCCCTTTCTTGTTATGGTGTTGTTACTATAGAAACTTATAAGCCTCATCCACCGTGAAGAAGTAAGGGAGTAATTTTAAAGTTTGTGTGGATGAAACACAGCTCTTTGTTAAGGCTGATGTAACTAGAAATGACAAGTATTAATTTAATCTGTAAAACTTTACTACTTAAATCATTCTCATTTTAAAGTAAAAAGAAGATCATGACATGGACAAATTTGGACATGCTGGAGAGACTCCCTGAGCCAGTGTACTGTGGTGTGGTCATGCGCGCTTGTCAATGCCACATTTTCTGTGATCTCAGGAACTTCAGGAACTAAGCAAGGTTAAACATGCCCTGGAATCACTGGGAATACCAGGTGCAGTGTGCTCTATTCACACTTAATGTCACAAACTAGGAAGACGTTTGGAAACATGCGATGACAACTTCCAGTGTAGTTACCAACACTGGGCTGGTCTACCAACCATTGAACCCACTGAAGTACATGTCACCAGCTGTAAAATGAAGAATGCAAACGTATGTGCTGTTTGGAATCATCTTAAAGTCGGTGCCCTCATCTCTTCTAATGTACCCAGTGCGCTCAGAGTTATGTTTCAGTGGGAAAATTATGAAAACTGAAGTATGGTAATTGTTGATCAGCTGAACATAACAGAATGGTACAATGGCTATAGATGAAGAAATTGGACCATTTTCTCATTTTTCCTAGAGCCCATAGTGAGGCAGCAGTGGCTGTTGTTGTGTCCTTAGGCAAGGGACTTCACCTCTCTTGCCTTGTATGAAAGTGGTGCATGAGCAGTACTGTAGCTCCCCATTACGTGCATTACACACAGTGTGTAGGGCACCAAGTACTTGCTGGGGCACCACGTGAATCCTGTATGTCTCGCTATGGCACCATGCATGAGCGAGTGTTGGTGGTGGTCAGAGGCCGTAATGGGAGCCTCACTTTCTTCAGTCTACCACAGGGCAGCTGTGGCTACAGTAGAATGAGTTATCCAATGTTAAGTGCTTTGGGTGGATTTGGGAGAGATGGAGGAAAGGTTTGTGAAAAGACTCCAAGATCCCAATGAGTGTTGTATTTATGGAGTATTGTGTGTACATGTAGGAACTCTTTTATCTTGATTCCTTTAGTACCACTTCCTGACGTGTCTCTCAGTCTCTACCCTATGTGGGTAATTTGAGGTCACTCAGACTTTAGGGCCCCTAAACCTGTGTGAACTATAGCTGACATGCACTCAATCATCATCCCCCTTCACAGGACAATACAGCATATACCAACAGTCCATATGTTTGCAACATGGAACCCCTGAAAGATTATATCATCACAAGGCAAAGAGCACATATCAGGAACATATGTGCTGCACTGGACCCATGTGCAGTGTGTGAGAAGCACCAAAGGTGACAATAAGTGGACACATGATATTCTTATGAATATGTGATTAGTTTGATAATTAGAGCTGAAATAAAGATTTACCTGGATGCTTCAATTGTTGTTTCAGTAATGTGGTGATATTAAACTGTATATTGGAGTCTAGTCTCTTTAGTGATGAGCCCTGCAACTAGATGACCTCATACAGGACCAAGTCAAAGAAAACTGGACACACAAAAAATATGACATTTTACCAATAACGCAAACACAGCACATTCACCAAAGACACTTACATTTATTTATGTAAGACTACCAGAACTGTAAAATGCAGTATGTACTTCTGCTGTTTCTAATGCCACAAACAACTTGGGACTAGAAATTTCAGATTGATGGATTGCTACATATAAAATTAGACATGAAATATGTCATAAAACCCCCAACAGGCTCCTCCGAGAGACATCCATCTTTAACAGCTTCACAAGTCCGCTGCCAAGAAATGTAAACTTTAGTACAGCTAAAGAAATCTATTTCACTCATCACATGTGATCCAGTTCGTAAAAGAACATTCAACCATCATGTAACATAAGACATCATCATGAGACAAAAAACAGGGTAATACATATGGCCTTTTACAACTGTAGTATTTGTAGGATATCCTCATAATTTAAGTTCTTCATGCATACATCTTTCATGATTATATCCATGGACAGCCGTGAGTTTCTAACTTTTACATTTATTTTTGGGTGTTTTTATGATTTGGTGAAGGCTGAGTCATCTTAATACTCACCAAATCCAAGTTCAGAACCTTCCGCTGAATGATTGAAGAGAAGCAGGAAGTCTGTTGATTATTTTTACTGCCCCAATCACTTTCTAAAAGTCTTCAAAGAGCAGTGTTATCGGACCAAAACCAAAATATCTTCACTTCAGTTACTCAAGACTTTATCTACAACTTAAATGACAGTCATAAATCTTAGTGACATAACCTCCCTGTAATTTCATTAACCAGTTTTCTGCATGTACCTGCACCTTAATGAAGACCAATGGGATGTTAAAGGAATCTGGGTCTTTGAGGGCTACAATTGTGACATTTAGCAGAGCCATTATAGAGCTGGGCTGAGTGCTGGACGACATCTCCACTGCACACAACAAATACATATTCTAATCACTTACATACAGCTGCTATTTATCAGAGCCACTTTATGGGGACAATGTACAAATCTGCTACTAAATCAAGAACATTTGCTGTATTTACATTTTTGGTCACAAGTTTAAGCTTCACTTAAAATATCAACTATATAAATAATTCAACTACCTCACTTTGGTGAACATAAAAGCAATCAAGCCTTCAAACAATGTACGATCTTCAGCCCTTAGAAGCTAAACAGTAAGTGTATGTCTTTATGGTTATGCCTCATGTTTACTTTCCAAATCCTTGTTTCAGACCCTTTTTTAGACACAGTTTTTATTTTGTTTATTTTGTGTACATGTAATGCTAATTAGTAGATTATCACTATTATCAGAGTTATGATAAAAAAGTAAAACTATATTGTGAGTCCCATTGTAATGTTACTATTTGTGAAACAGCTAATCTGATCTGTGGTCTGCATAAAGGCTTCTGGATGGTCCAGGTATATGCAGGCTATAGGATTTACCACATTAGATGATCCTGGCCACCCACTGCCAGAGCAGACTGCTGGTGTTTCATTGTGCTCATTGGCCTTATCAAAACAGACAGGTAAAATGTGACAGGACCAGCCCCCTGCCACTGCTCCACTGGGGTAATGCATTCTACTTACTGACTAATACCTTGTTATTATTTTCCCCCATTCACCAGTCAATAATTTTGATTTCCTGGTTTATCGATTCAGCTGGTTCCAAGATATATGGGTGTGATCAGCAAACAAAAATAATGACCTTGTGACCTGTCACCTCATAGGTCAAAGGTCAGGACCTCTGCTGGTGGAAGTTCAAATGTCACGCAGGCTTCACTTCAGGCTTATAGCTACAAAAGCAGCAG
>KN516802.1:28613-40484 GCA_000787155.1 Scartelaos histophorus
TCAGTCTGTCCACACTGCCAGCTGACATCACCCTCTCATGCACCACGTTCTGCACTGGCAAGGCCCTTATTTGAATTGGGTTTAGCAACCAATTTGGGCTCATTGATTTTCCAAACCATAGAATTGGGCTGTTACGAGATCCAGATTGTGCCCCTGCTTCAGGGCTATAGTTGGGAATAGAATTGTACAGTAGAATAGAAATTTTAGATATAAATCTATCCACAATTTCTGAGAATGTATTTGGACCAGTAGAGCCTAGAATATCCCAGACTATGGCATTAAAATCATCTCTATAAAGACAAGCAAGTTACAGGTCAGATATGTGGAAAAACATATTACAGTTTATCTTTTTTTGAGCAATATAAACACCATCAATGAAATAAATGGATGGGGAAAATGCAGATATATAATGTTGCAAATACCAGCATTTAATCTCTTGATTTATTTGAGTCAGACTATTTAGCCAGATGTATTTACCTTGACATGTTTCGGCTGCTAGCTACGAACCCTCTTTAGAGGAGTCACCAGTCCTGACACGTCAAATATCAGCTGTTGTTACTTTCTCCTGAGAGTTGAAGATCAGATCACTGCTAAAGTAATAGCCATATCATGGACAGTGACAGACCATGGGTCATAGGAGATTCAACCTCTGGATCAAGGAAGCCATTGAAATCAG
Organism: Scartelaos histophorus; assembly: GCA_000787155.1. Taxonomy (NCBI): domain Eukaryota; kingdom Metazoa; phylum Chordata; class Actinopteri; order Gobiiformes; family Gobiidae; genus Scartelaos; species Scartelaos histophorus. The sequence goes on from KN516802.1 coordinate 29,290, forward strand.
AAAGAAAGGCATAGATGTTGTCAACCGTGATGAAGGAGCATTCAATTGTTTCATCCACAGGAGCCTTCTCCAAGGACCACCTGCAGCAGGAGGCATGGACAGCCTAAGTGAACTGACAGGTCTGTCAGACTGATCACATCTGAGGAAACCACAGCAGGACCAGTGACTGTTCTGAAGATGTCTCAAAGCCTGCAGATGAAACATGTCAAGATAAATACGCCTTTGACTAAAAGAAATCAAGAGATTACCGTAATTTCCTGAATATAAGCCGCATCAACAAAATTTCGACTAAATAAACTAAATAAATAATTCGTCCATATATTGGCCGCACCATGTTATAGGCCGCAGGGCTCAAAGTGCGAGAAAAAAGTCGTGGCTTATCGTCTGGAAATTATTGTAACTATCAGAACTGTAGAAAAGATGAATATTATTAAAATAAATATGAATACTATCAGTAAGATGAACCTACTCTTTTTTTTTTCTTTCATTTTAGTTGGTATCCACATGTGAGATATAATACTCCCTACAGTCAAAGCATAACCAGACTAGATTAGACTGTACTGGACTTTACCGGACTTGACTGGAATGGGCAATAATATGGCAATATTTTGAGGGTTCATGTCTACGGCTCTGGGTCTTGATGGTAAATAAACTTCTTCTGCTTTAGAGCTTCAGCCTCGTGCCTCTTTGCCTCTTCATACAACTCTTGGGTTACTTCAATTTATTTTACCACAACATGTACTCACCAATTTTGAAAGAGGCACGAACATAATTGTGTTAAAGCCAGATTTCCATCAGACACACACGTTTTGGGAAATGAAATCAATCTCTATCACATCATAAATCTCTGTAATTTCATTCTAATTACAAAAAAGCAGACCATATTGTTAAAGTCCAGCAGGCTCTGTGCACTCCCAGCCGACACTGAGGCATGTGAAAGGATTAGAGGGACTTTGCTATATGAGATTGGTCTGCTATGTTTATTATCTAAAAGTCTGTTGTATTAATGCATTTATGATTGAACTATAAAGGTAACTTGTACACAGTCATGACAATATTTAAATTACCAATAAACTGAAAATGAATTCACATATTGTCCCTGGCACAGTTGATGCCCTTGAGTCACTTGACCCAGTTATGATTGTGAAAAAATATATATAAATAATGAAATATGAATCACATACATTGTCCATCTAATTATGTATCTAATATCTTTCAAAATATCTGTAAATTGTCCGGGAAGAAAATTCTGTCTCCCTGTGTATTAATAATAAATCATGGGTGTGTCGAACATCACGTCTCATTAATCTTAATATATCTAACTTGTCACATTCATTATCTCAACAGCTTGTTAAGTAAAAATGAAAACAGCTCGTCATTCAAATCAACATCAACATTTAGCTGGACAGAAGGTAGAACTATTACTTTTCACATACAATGATTACATCTTCAATTCAAGAGAATGAGAAACACATCCAAACTGGGGAAAAACAACAACTTAGTCTACATTTGGCTGAAAAGGTACATGGTTGGTCTTTTAAACAGGACTTATTGTTTTAGTATGGGATATGTCTCTTTGATTATGTTGGAAATATTACTTTGAAATACTGTTTATAATGCAGTCCACATTTTTGGCATCTATGTTCTTGAGGAACATATATTTCAAGACTGTATGAATTTATCTGTGGATTCTATTGGATTCTATGCTTTTCCATCAGGAGACTCTCATAGACACCATGGAAATGTAGGGTTGACACTTTTTTCTTTTTTTTTTTTTCTAATAGATATATAGATAGATTTGGCTTCAAGTCACTGTCAAATGAGCTGACAGCCAGAACTTAATGTGACTAACCATTTCCAGCAATGGCCAGGACCCCCAGAGTGAGTGAATGACACAAATGGGAAATGGCACCACATTTTTCTGGAAAATAGTAATTTTTCAGGTATGTTACAAACTGCATTTTCTTTAATAAAGGGGAAGCTTGCTTTAAAATGGTAAACAAAAAGTGCATAATGTGCATAAATACATAAATAGAATAAATTGCTGCAGAAAATAAACATCTAATTTGGATTCTCACCACAGGGAATATCACAGGTCCCACAAAATACATACTGTGGTTGAAAATAACTAATCCACTAAATGCAATAAGCTTTTTGTGAAATTGATTTGGCAAATAAATTGGATTTTGTGTCTGAAACTCAGACCTTCAACTGCCTCCTTTGGATTAAGATTGACTTTTGCCCCAGATCTGCATGCTCTCCTGTGATCTCTTCCAACCCCTTCCCTCTCTTTTCTTTAACAAATTCTTACTTGCTATTTTTTCTTTGACTTTCATGGTCTCTCATCCCTCGTTCTTCAACCCCCAGCACTGTCCCAAGTCTGTTAGTAACTAATGTTCCTGGGGGGTGCTCAATTTGGACCTGGTCTTACCCCCTGCACTCACATCTGTTTGCTACCACAAAAACACACACACTTTTCCCTTTACCACAGAGACCCCCCACTGCTGCTGCAAATCATAAGGATCACTGACATTACACCACTCTTATACTGAAAAACCATTATATTAATATATTTTCCTATCCCTGGGAACACACTAAACGCTGTCATCAGGGTGTAATTTTTGATAATGCTGTTCACACCTCGACATCGTGTTAGCGAGAGCTGTGAAAAATGAAATCGCTAACAGTGATCTAGTCTGTGCTGCTACCGAACAGGTTTTTCATAGTACTACATGTTTTTAAGGGAGCTGTATACAGTTTGATTGCCCTTTTATGTAGACAAGCAATGATCTAGGCTTAGAATTAGACAAATTATTGATCCGCAAGGAAAAGCTCACACATCACGATATATAATAAGAAAGAGAAAAAATATAAATGGTAATAATAAATTCTAAATAAGCAGTAAAAATATCAAGAGGATGTGTCAAAGTGTCAAATATGGTATAATTATATAAATATATATGAACACATAAAAAATTAATTTAAAAAAAATACAAATATCTATTCTATATTATATCTCTAATATGTGTATAAGCAATAGACGAGATAATATAAGAGATATACAATGGTTTAATTAGGCTAGCAATGTGTAGGGTAGGTTATTAGGCCTAGATCCATATTAAAGACATTTTGTTCTGTATTAAATCTATCAAAATGTCTAGTTCAATTTATGTTCCCAGCTGACATGGCAGCTGCTACACTAATGCACATTTTTACTGACCGCAAAATCTGGTCATATACAAGACATATGTCCTCTAGTTAAGATTGCCACAAAAGACATGTGTGAAAATGTCTTTTTCTGAACCATTGCACCTTTATACTTTACGTTAACGACAACATTTTAGAAAGTATCTGACCCAATGATCGCTTATACTTTAGTTGACACAAATACAGTGTTGAAGTACGAATGAATTGAACGTTGAGCTTGTGTGAATAAGTGGCTTGAATATCTGCTTCTTAAATACACAGATGGTCCTTGCAATAACTCACTCTAAATACTATAGATTAGCTGGATTTGTCTTGCCATATATTCAACATTCACTTCATCACTTTTATATTGTGAATTATAGTTTAAATGCATTCATCTCTTGGGAAAATGTGCGGAAAGTGTGACAGTGAGAAGAGAAATCTGTGTGTGCCAGACATAACTCCGATCCATCATGATCCCGATTTAAATCCAAGTCCAGATCCCAGACCATGGGCATAAATCAGATGGTCTGTGTATCGGAAAAGAAAACTACAAATTCTGTGAACCAAAGAGCCACGCTGTGCTTGAGTGTCTGTTTAAAAATGGCCAAAGACATTCACAAGGATCAATGCGATCCTTGTTCTGTATTGGTATTTCTTTATGCCATATTACTGCAACATCTGGTTCTGTTCAGCCCTGATGTGCAGCATCACAGTGACTGCTGTTTTTACTGATAGATTGTATTGTTTTGATCAAATGAGGAAACATTTGTCAGCACATTATTTCATAAGTCTTGTACATTACAAAAGCATTCAGAAGTAAGCATTAATCTAAAACATGTTCTTATTTGCCAAGAAACTGTGATATCAATTGGACATTGGGGAAACAAACATTTTGTTCAAAAGGAAAATAAGGCAACATAGAAAATACTGGTTGCCACTACTAATTGTTGCTATAGTTATAGCTACAAATAAAACAGATACAACATAATAAACCGTATGGTATAAAATATACACAGAAAATAATACATTTCCATTAGTCTCATATCTTTTCTTGACATTCACAAGTCCCCTTTTTAATGTATGTATGTACTGAGTTATGATACATCCCTTTTTGTATATTTTAAGGCTTACATTCTACTCTATATTTTTGGTAAATGTACAGTATAGCTGCTTTGGGGCTAATTACTAGATTTGATTAATGAGAAGGATTAAATCTAAACAATGCATTCATCTACTATAATTTTGCTGCTACTGACATAATACAGATCTCCATTGAATCATTAGACGTCTTTCCTGGCATCCATACATTATTCTTTTCTCAAGTGTATCTGTGCAAACGTTATCATCGCTTACAATGCCATTAAACAAGCTGTTGCTCATTTGAAATATTTCCAAAGAGGCCATAAATGTCCATTTTATTATGCAAAGTTACAGTACGCGCTTTGCATCACTGACATTTGTGACTCAAAGTGGCATTAATTCTTGCTGTTTTAAAAATACAGACATGAGCTTCTTGTCACAGTCCACTTTTACCACTGCTACTATAAGACATCTGCTTTCAAATCCATTTATACACTGTATTTCCCTTTAACCCACTTCTATACAGGCTCAGCTCCCTCCTCCATGAACCCCGACTCCTTCGTCATGTCTGCCATATGCTGCATATGTTTCTGGGACCTGGGCCAAAGTTGAGTCAGGGAATTACACTGAGAGTTCCCCATTTGCCAAGAAATACAGCGTTGTGTGTTTCTTTAGATTCAGACACTTGTCAAGTTTTCTGCTGGGAGAGGAGAGGAATCTGCTGGTGATGTAATGCAGTGGTATTCCCCCATGTACTGCGGCACAGGTTTGAAGAAATGGTTTACAAAGAGGAGAGGAAATGCTAATAGTTATTCATAGGTGTCTTAAAGTGTCCCTGTGTTAGTGCAGAGGACTTTAATGCACTCCATTCAAAGTACTGTTTAGGGCTTGAAATATTTCCTTCTCTCTCCGTGTGTTGTTGTATAATGTTCCTATATGTTCTTGGTCTAAATCCATTCTTTTTTACAGTGACTTGGAAAACACCCTGGCCTGTAGTGTTCTTCTTTATGAAAAAAATGCATTAAAAAGAAAACATATCTTACAAAGGCATTGGTGTTTTATAGTAGCAAAAATGTTGTAATTCACCATTTCTGGCACCTAAACGTGTCTGAAATGTGCGCAATATACTGTGGTTTCAAACTTCAGGGTGCTCCAAGTTTTAATGTTTTAAATCAGAAGATGGAAATAAATTAAATACATGAAGGGAGACATTTTGTGGTATTAAAATTGCAACATCCAAATATCCAAACAATTAAATGGACTGCAGGTTCCCACTGTAATATATGCAAAAAAATAACTAATATGATGTATCAATATTCATGTCTCCAACCCCAATCCCAAAATTACATCATTTATATCATTGTTTTAGTCTTTCTTTTGTATTCATCACAGACACAAGGGTAAAAGAACTATTTGCATTAATGATATAACTCATAAAAGATTCGGACAGCTGCATAGTTGGTGATAATGACACTCTAAACATCTGCAGGAGAAATGTGTCCGGTCCAAAGATTTTACATGGTTTAGCTAATGAACTATAAAGTCTTGAAGAAAGTAAATCAGGGTTTTAGCTAAGTATTGTTATAATTCTACCCATCTTTCGAGGCCTGCCAACCTTGTCTCCCTCCAGACTGTATTATGCAGCTTTGACATATCTGAGTAGCTTAATTCAATGATTCATTTTTAGATTTGCTTGCATAAGTGAGCCTTGCATGAATATCAATTTGGTAATCATCTTAGGTAACACAAGAATTTCCGAGAGCTCACAATTTGTCGGAATGCAAAACCAACATAGAAAGATCGGCTGTCTGACTTATATGACTGTTCAAAGCTGGTATTTCATTAGGAAACCTGTGAAGTTGACATGCAGAGAGGTGCTTTATCATCTCACTGCGGAGTTCATGAGAGAATCTGGTGTATGAACCATGGTCCTGCTGGCTGCTACTGTTCATTGTCAAAGGTTAAACTTTAATCATCCAGCTCAAGCCTCCTGTGCATGTGAACCCTGCAGTGGTTGGATGACCTTCATGTAATGGGATAGAATGTATTTTCAGCTCACATCGTTGCTTTTGTATAGTGATACAGTGGTCCAGTGTGTAGGAGAAGGTCTGAAAGGTCATGGAACCACAGGAACAGGTGAAGTGTCTTTGAAGTCACTTACTAAACCATAAGACTCCTCAGATGGACTGTGTGAACATGTGAGTGAAGAAATGCTTGATTACATAACCACACCTTCCTAAAATAATCGCATATGTCATTTTTTTCAGGTTTTTCAGGAAACACAAAAAACTCCCCTCAAAATTGAAATTAGGCAAAAAGTGACTTATTATTTTAGGAAGGTGACGATAACAAAACATAAAATCTTCATAAAAATCATTAAGTTGAGGTTGATGGAATGACAGGAAATCTATCTACCTTTTTCACTTTAATGAGTCCTGCACAGTTTTTTTTATTATATTCTAAAAAAAAAGACAATACACCAATAGCACAAATGGATAGTGTTCATAATGATGAAATAAAGAAAATAAACGTTTTCCAGAAAATGTCAAGGCAGTAAGAATCTTATAGAGGCAGACAAAAAACAACTGTTCAGAGGTTGCACAGATGGATGACTTTTGTGTCAGATAATGCTCCCTTTGATTCAGACTAACCTGTCCTGTGGCACATTTGAACTTCCTCCTCTCCCTCTGTAAGTGCACTCAGCTGCTCAGGGGAGGCCAGTGTCGCTCAAATCGTTGTCATCTAATAGCTTCCAATAAACCGCACGACTAAAGGAGTTTAAATGAAAAGCCCACCGGTGATCATTTTATCTTATCACTTTAGCAGTTTATCTCAATTACTGCTTAAGTTTGCATCCACCTGCCTCATCATGTGGGTCCAATAATGTCCTTCTAGTGGTGAAAGCTGGAATAGCCTACATCCTTGTGACTGGTGGCTTAAGTATAACCCCAAAGGAGCATTGCATCATTGTTTTGAATGTAAACAGTTGTAGTTGGCCCGTTTTCCAGTGACGAATGAGATTGTTAAGTGAAGACAACAAGTAAAGAAGGCAGCTACCCTATGAGTAAACACAGCTCAATCAGCAGCTACAGGAAGGAGACTGTAGTTTAACTAGACCTGGCTGCAGACCTGATCATAACACGAGAACTCCCTCATAAAGGGACATGCATGAACAGACTCCTGTCCGCAAAGCACATTACAGCACATTTGCACGAAATGATTTAAAAGTTGCATGTGTAAAAAAAAAAGTAATGAAGACTATTTTTTTTTTTTTTTGACAAATAAAACCTGTAATTAAATAAAAGCAAGACAGATAAAGTTAATGCCAGATAGCTGATCCCTGCTCAGAAAAGTTACACAGTGCATCTTTACTTGTTGTTGATCTTCTGGATTTGGCAGATTTTAGCTCTTTTTATCGACTTGTGTATTGTGACTGGCAGCTGTAGTGAAAACAGAGGTCATTTTCATTTTGTCAGCTAAGCACGAGTCCAGGATAAGAAACAAGATCTGTTATTGTTAAAATCAAAGAAACGTCACACTGCTCTCCCTGAAGACGGACAGAAGCAATGGAAAAATGGTTTTTACTAATCAGAATAAAGGGATTAGAATGGTTATTGAGGAAAAGGGTTTGTGAGTGTTGTATGATGTATGACTTCTGTGGTTTGCTTAGCATTAACGCTGGTCAGTTCTTTTCTGGATATTTACTTATAAATGAATTGGATGGTGGGATTGTATTTTAAAACACAGAAATCCACTAGGGGCTTATCTATTAAACAGAATGGGAAAAGTGCCCTATTTCTAATGTTGATGATGATTACGCTCTTGCTGTCCACTGGTGCTACCGCTGTTAGTATTAAAAACTGAGGAATAGAACTGCATACATCTTAACTTCTGACAGCATAGCACTCTATCTTATTCTCCGCATGTAAATGTGTAACAATAAAAGCTTTGTTTAAAGAACACATTATGCATTCTTGTGTGGCTGATTCCTAACCTTGCACAGTAAGATGGATTCTCATGATATTCAGAAACTCATGAGAATCCATCTTGACATATTCCCACTGTAGGGTTAAAATTCACCCAGAAGCAGCCTCTCTGTGCTTTTCTCTGAACTGGATGTTACAAAAGTTTGATTTTTTTGGCTTATTAAATGTTGTGATGCTTCAGCCAATCAGATTCAAATTTTAGTCATGACAAACGCTTCTATCAAGAGATGCTCCACTTTGATGTATAGAACTCAATTCAGCCAGGTTATATAATTCCCTTTTAAACATGTTTTCGGTAACCTTGAAACCTTTAACTTAAAATAATATTTGCATTTGGAAAATAGACTTTTTAACCTTCACCCTGCTTCCATTGAGGCATTTAGGCTTTGGAGCTCCCTCTACTGTTAGCAACAGGAATGAACAATTAGAAAGTAAACAAATGAGGCCCTTGGGAAGCAGCAATTTAATGATGGTCTATGGATTTAAAAAACTGTTAGATTCGATTTTTTTTTACCTACGACACAACAAAAGTGGCAAAATGCGAATGGAACATTTTGAGTGCGCAGAGAAGACAACTGTGGATTAATGAATTAATAAACCCCAGGAATGTGTGATATTTAACATAAATCTCTGAGAAACTTTACAATATTTGGTGTCTAAAAAGTAAAAGGAGCTTATCTATTAGGAGCTACTTCACCGGTTGTTCTCAGTTTGAAGTAAACTTAGATAAAGTCCACAGAGCAGTGCTGTAAATAGACTGGGCAGAGGAAAGTGTTTGGGTGATCGTGTTGTTTCAGCCTTGTTAACGAAGCAGCAGGACCAAAGCCAATCTCATCTCCTGGCTCATTTCCTCCCACAGTTTGATTGACAGTCCACAAACATCAACACTGACCCCTCTAGTCTACCAATCAGCTCAGGGACCTTCTTTAAAAGGACTGCATCAAACCGGAGTGCCACCCACCCAGACAGGCAGACCCTCAGTAAACGCCTTTTGGTCGCTGCTGTCAGTGAGGATTTCCTGTAGTCATCCTCCTCCTCTTTCACACCTGGACACTGCATAGATAGTCTGTAGTCTGCTGCCAGGCCAAATGGTTGCAATGGTTTTATACTTAAAGATGTTTATTCTACATGCAGCTACAGACAGCGGGTGCCTATAGAGCGAAGGGACTTGGTTCACTGCAAGATGACCCACAAAATCTAAATCTGTAGTAGTGCAAATTAGGCCTTACTATAGTGTTTTCAGAAGGCAAAGCTGTTTGAGATTTGGCTTGGTAGCAACAGGCTTCCCCTTTAGTTTATCACTGTCATCAACAGGAACAGTGATAGACCACTTCTCATGACACATGTTGTTTTATTTCCTTTCACAGGTTGAAAATTAAATACAAAGCCCAGTGAAGCATGTAACTCCCATTTCTCCGGAGGCTAGCTTTATTCTTAATTTGCATTTTTGGCCCTGAACAAGAGTTGAACCCAAGCATATGCAGACAATCACTTTTGGGAGGAAAGAGAGACAAAAGGCTCTTTCAGATCATCTAGTTGGATCAGTGTGCTACATGGGGCTGTATGGTAATAACATTTTGGGTTTTTTGTTTGATCAACATATTCATGCTAACTGCAATGACTTTAGGCGCTATGCACAGTTTTATGTTTGTTTTTCATTGCACCAACAGTTTTCTACCAGTGCTAAGTAAAGGTGAAAAAGACACAGCTTTCTGACTGTTTTGACAAGAGTAATTGGGAAAATGGACCAGAGGGCATGGCTCCAACAGGGAGGCCTATACAAATTATAGCAGAATGTAAATGATGTGGTGTGAAAGCAGGGGCTAGTTTTAAAGCAATACCACACCTGCAATGTAATGAGTTCAGTCAAATACAGTGTTAAATCTGAGGCTTTTTCACGTGGTGGGCCTGATCTCGCCTGATAATTCAAAAAGCTTGTGAGCTAAGTCGACATACTGTGTCTGTGGTTCATGTTCAGGACCTCATCATAAACATGCCTCACTTTGTCAAAGTAAGTCAAGTAAAAACATGAATTGATTATTACTGTACAGTATTATATTAATATACTTTATATAGTTTTAATTTAGGTTCTTACTGATTAATCAGCTAACTCAAAATGGATGTCCCACTGATGGACGTGTGTCTTGCCTCAGGATACAAGAGCAGTTTCCACTGTAGATATATTCACCCCATACCCAGTCGTGATAAGCTGCTTTTGTAGCCACAGCTGCCCTGGGGCAGACTGACAGAAGCTTGGCTGCAAATCGGGGACCACCACCATCACTCACACACCAGTTTCATACTGGGCAATGTGGATGAAATGCCTTGTTTAGGGACAAAACATCAGTTTGTCCTTAGGCTAGTACCAACCAGGCTCGGCCTTGCTTAGCTTCTGAGATCTGACGGGACCGGGCATTGACAAGTATGGCCAGTTATTAAATATACAACAGATTATTAGTTAGTGATTGTCAACCACAGCAATGAACTTGCCCCTTTGTAGACACAGCCACATCTTGTAAAAGAACCTCATATGTCTAGGTATTCTTTACACAAGCAGCTGTAACAGCAATACACTGTGATACAGCTGGGAATGTGTCAGGAGCGCACTCAGGGAGACAGACCATGTTAATGTGTCCAATATTACATCATCACTACCGGCATGTCACTCTCATAAGTCACAAACCATGATTGTTTTTGAAAAGCAAACACTCACAGCTGTCTGGTTAATCACTTCTGCACGTGCAGTACAAGTTTTCCAATATGACTTAATCAAGCAGCTAATTACTGAATTTAATAGAAGCTACTTTCACTTTTTCCATTACGTTGTGCAGTTAACTTAGGTTTAGTAGTTAAAAGTTTTCATGTGGTTTCTAATATGGTGGGTGGGGATATGTGATCAGCATCCAGGAATGGTAACACCTTTGTTTTATGCAAGTACCC
>KN516805.1:0-22778 GCA_000787155.1 Scartelaos histophorus
ATGTTGCAATACCAAGTGATGGGAATACCAAGACAAAGGAGCACGAGAAACTAGATAAATTCCAGGGGCTCAAGGAAGAGCTGGAGAGGGCTTAGAAGGTGAAGGCATCAGTGGTGCCCGTGGTGGTCGGAACACTCGGGGCAGTAACCCCCAAACTGGAGGAGTGGTTACAGCAGATACCGGGAAAAACAACAGAGATCACAGTCCAGAAGAGTGCAGTACTAGGAACAGCAAAGATACTGCGCAGAACTCTCAAGCTCCCAGGCCTCTGGTAGAGGACCCGAGCTGGATGAGGGTGAAAGACCAACCACCATGGAAGGTGAGGACCAGATTTTATATATCATACAGTATGTATACGCTACATCAAAGAATTAAAATCTTAGTCTTATTATTATTTTTTTTTGTGTGAAAATTATAATTTTACTTTCTGATTGTACGCGGGCAGATATGACATTATGTAGATGTGATTCCATTCTGTTACCTAGCAACCATGATGACATTATGGTTGCCACAAGGGTGAATAACTTGCTAAATTTGATAATAATTACAATTAGACAAATAAAAAATATGACCGCTTTGTTAAATGAATGTTTAAACATGTCAGAATAATGCCTTCCTTGCGTATAATTGTTCCTTCATTTTGTACTGATAGTAGTGTTGCATCAGAATAATAATACTTAAGTACAAAACAAAGTATTTTGAGCAAACACCTACTCAACTAAGTGTAAGGGCTTAACATTTAATTTATAACTGAATGTCAATGAAAGTGTAAAGACATTGCAATTGACCAATGCACAAAAAGTAATTTTCTATGTAAAGATTATGAAAGAAAATCATACCTGATGGAGCGATACCTGTCACAATCATTTCTGTATCGAATTATTGTTCAGTATAAGAGGCTAATTATAATACTATATAAGTGTAATTTTTTCATCCTTTGTTTTGGTTAGGTCTTCCCTGTATTGATTGTCAGTTAGTCTCTCCAGAATGACTCAGGCAGTCAATTCAACTGTTGATTTTTAATTAAACATTTGGGATGGTTGCAACTCATGGCCCAAGGAAAGAAATTATTATTATTTTTGTTACTTTTGAAAAGTTAATTATTCAGAGGTCAGTAAAGGACATAATATAGTATTAGTGGGTGAAACTAAGTAAACGGGCTTTGTGGTTTTATTATGGGGCCCAGCCCACCAGAGCAACAAGCCTATTCGGGGCCCCTAAAAGCCTGGGAAGAATACCACACCTGATACCACAATGATAATGAAAACACACTTTATTTAAACAACTGAATGTGATTTTCAACATTAAATAGTAGTATTTTCTTTTATATTTCCATGTGGCAATAAATCTGTGTAATCCCTTAGTTGTCCAGATAGGTCCCATAGTGGTACATGTGTAAGGTCCATTTCTGTGATTTCCATCCATTTCTTTTTTAGTATTGATACCTGCTCGAAAGAGTATCTACATTCAACACTAGCTTTAGCATCTGATTTTTGATATTTTTGACAGCCCTGCAATGTCCCAAAGGGTTTGTGAGAGCTGTAGGGACCAGTCAGATAGAATACTTACTTTCTCCTTTCATGACTAGAAAATATGGCAATGCATCTTTAAAATAGCTCAGACAGGGCAAATATTGTGCAAATAATTGAATTTCACTGGAATCTAAAGCTGCAGCTAGTTCAGTTATGGGTCAGTGTGGAAATGTTCAAATCTACTTTTAAGAAGAAAATTGTTTGATTCCCCCTCTACTCTTTTGAAGTCTGTATGGTATTGTATCTAGCTTGAAGTTAGCTTGCTGCTCCTCTGGGTGTTCCTTTGCTGTTGCTAGGAGTGTCTATTTATAGCCCGTGAATAAAGTCTGTGTACAGTAGGTTCACTTAGTTAAACACCGTCTTCTGGTCCCTCTGCTGACACTGTGCATTCACACCTCACTATGTTTATTTTATCTTCAAGTGGTTTGCAAAATTTGGTACAGGTCCCACTGGCAGATCACAGGCAGTTCTGCAGTTATTCTATAGTTTTTTTCTCTTTCCTTTTTAAATTTAAAGGTTTAACTGCTTGTCCCCATGTAGATGTTATTGCTTTCCCTGAAATTTTACACAGTACTGCATTAAACTTAACTAGCTCCAAGACAAGCTAGTGAGTCCACCAGGCCAGATACAGGTCAGATCTGTGGAGATGCACAATGAGTTTAGCAATAAAATTATCTGATGCTGGAGAAAATTTGGAAAAAAGTAAGGTAGTAAGCTACTGTGCTGTGACATTATGCTGGGCTTGTTCTACTTGTATCTCTACTGGCGGAATGTTCAGCAGTTACCATGGTTTGCAGACACAGACAAGACAAAATTTTCAAAACCCTCTGATCAATACGAGCATTCATGGTCCTATTTATGTGTTTGATTTTCAACAAAAAGGTGAGAGTGACTAACTGAAAAACTGTTGGCCAGTAGTATACCAGCTAGTAGTTTGTGGCTGTAATTTGATGTGTGAGAAACTTGTTTAACAACACAAATCATCTCACCTGTTGTACTTCCAACCAAGTCAGTTCTTTCTGGTCAGACTGCATTAAAATTAAGCTTTCAGTTAGCTTCACACCCCAGTCGTTCAAACCTAGATTAACTCCTAGTTTAGACCATGGTGCAGTCTCAAGCCGGGTACACTGTGCAATACTTTGATCATTTCACTCAGCCCCAGCTCAAACTGTACAACCAAATCTCAAGGTTTAAAAGTTCACAGCTCACGATTCATGTTCTCACACTGCACAAACTACTTCAACAGTGCAAAACCCTTATAAGATGCGACAAACAAGTGATATTCTTGCCACCTACGATTCCTGATCAGGAGCTGGCCATGAGGTATTAATCGGTTCTCATTACCCTATGTATAATACTGCTAATACTACTATGAAGCACAACACATGATTAAGCCAAAACTCGGCCCGATCCCAAAAACAATGAATGAAAAATTGGCACGAAAAGGACCTAAAATTATGAAGTGTACGCTCACCTTTAATATGTTTTTTGATAAATTTTTAGATCTTTCATCTTATATTTCCTGTAGTCAGTCTATCTTCTTTGCATTTTCCACTTTCAGTAGCACCAGTCCTCTTGCTTTCTGCCCTATTATTTCAAAATGACAAATCTCTCCTTCCTCTTCCATATTTAAGTGAACCAGGATTACTCCCTTGTTCACATTGCTGTATATTGTAGTTACAAACTTCGACACTTGAGAGAAATGCTCTGTTTCTGCTCCACTGAAGACATTTTGTACCTTTTCCCCACTGCTGCGCATTTGGTTTGTAGCTGAAAATGAACCTTACTCAAAAATGCAATTTGAACAGCCATTCCAGCTCCTCTGTTCTCTCTGCCAAGGCCCATTTTTACCGCTTCTGTAATATTGCTAGTTTGCATGTTTCTTAGATGTTCCAATTGGAATCTTGGAACTAAGTAGTATTCTAATGAGCTGAAATGAACTAAAATGCATTAAAGTTTCATTTTGTAACTTTTCTCTTAGGTCTGCATTTGATTCTAAGCAATTTTATCATCAGAAATAATATAATAATAATGCTGTGGAGTTATGTAATTGGCTTTCTAGACACTAAAATCGCTTCACGTTGTATTATTCATTCACTCCTCACTCGCCACCATCAATACTCGCACACATCGCATTGTTACTATGCAATGTGGACGAAGTGTCTTGCCTCAGGACACTACAGCAGTTTCTTACCACTTGCACCTCACTGTTGCACCAGATTTTTCCCAGCGGTCTCCCATCTGAGTACTAACCAGGCCCGGTCCTGCTTAGCTTCCGAAATCTGGGTTTAACAAGCCAGTATGTCACAACGGATGCACTATTAGCATGCTAGTTGTTGTTAGCATTACTGTGATTGCAAAACTGCAGCGCTAAACTACACTAATCACTCACAAACCCACTCACAAAATCACTCACAAAAGAATTAGGGTTGGGTGATATATAGAAAAATTGTTTTCAAGATCTGCCATATTAGAATATCAAGTATATTGTTTATAAATTAAAGTATTAAATTGACATAAAAAACAGACTAAACAACTAGTGTAATTTTCAAAGATTGAAAGTGAGATTTCTGCAGTTTGTGGTTCATTTTATGGTCCATTGTGTTTCGTGCTTGACTTGAACCTCTACCAAAACATCACATTCCTGATGCATTGTTAAAACACCATCTGAATATTGTTAAAATACAAAAAAGTAATAATTTGAGACATTCAAATCATAACACTCCCAATCACAATCCAGGTTTACACTTTAGAAATCATGTTCATATCAGAGTCTATAATTAAACATGACAGTTGCTCAAATGCAGCCTCAGTTCACATTTTATTCTCCGTTTAAATTCATGATGTATTTTATCTAACCAAGATCAGTGTGACAGAATGCGCCCCCTGCTGTTGGATGTTGAATTTCCCAAGGGTCCGGGCGCGCTGTTTTCTCGCTCGAGGCTACAGTTTTTGTTTTCCTGCCTCTGCCATATTGTGATTCTTTTCCTAATGTAAACTGGCAGTATTGATACATCAGCTAATGGCCTCTCAGCTCAGAGAATGGATTCTGCTTTGCACTTTATAGACGACTTTACACACCCCTGAAGCCACCGTCATTTCACTTTTATGGCCGGACAAATTGTGTGGTCCAGTCCAAAAACTTCTTACTTTACGCTTTTGGATTTTCAGAGATGAGATAGAAGCATCCGAGCTCAGAGAAGAAAAGCGAGGAAAAGTTTAAAGAAGTTTGTTAGTCTTTAGTCCCTTTGTAGACTTTTATTATTGATATTTTGCAGCGGATGTCATCAATATTCCCTGGGGGTGTGACGCTAACTGTAGGCACCGCTCTATCTGAGGCCTGTTAGACTTTAATAACGCAATCTGACCATAAAGAACTGATTTAGCTGGATCTACAACAGTTAAACAAACATCAAACATCTAAACGGGAATTAATGTTAAAATGTACTCTTGTGTACTTTTAGAAATATTTATAATTCTGTTACCTCATCAAAAGCATATCTACAGTTGTGTTTTTTGGTATGGAGTTTAGAAACACAGTGGAGCACTTTCTGTATTACCACATGACTTGAAAAACACAGCGCCAGGTTTGTTTTGGCGAGAAAGAACATTATAGCACAGATCTGAAAATAGCGTATTATGGGCCTTTTAATAGCCGACTGTAGGTTGCAAAACAGTGTCTGCTCGGGCCAAAGTTTAACGGCTTCGGTGATATCATAATGTGATTTTAGATGTTATTATTACAGTTTTATTTTTATTCTTAGCCCCTGCTCTGGTCTTTCACCTTTAATGAAGCGGTGAGATAAGCCGACTAACTGATGGCAGCTGTGGCACCTTTGTCTGGGTTTTATGCTCTCCTTTGGGTGATAAAGATTGGGAAATTTCCATTCCGAGATTTGTGGACATTTTGGGTTTGGCCTCCACAGTTTTGGCCTGATTTGAACTCTTTCACAGCCACACTGCAGGTAATACAAGAGAAGGATACTTACAGTACTTTATGTCACTATAACAGGTTTTATTGTTGTCTAAAGGCGTACTGCGCAACTTTTTTAGTGCGCTGTGAGGTGATTGTGCTCTGCCTGTTTGGGACTACTGGTATAGCACTGTCCAGATATTGATACTTTACCGCTGATGACATGGATCTCTGGGGGTGTGATGCTAACTGAGGATACTGCTCTGTCTGAAGCCTGTTAGACTTTAATCTGAGCTTTATTTTTACACAATCTGACTGATTTAGCTTGAACTACACCAGGTGAGAACATTTTTACTGTTAAAGAGGGTGTGCGCAATGCAAATTTTGGCCCTTTTTCACTCTTTTTCACAGATTTTTCACTCGTGGAATTGTTTTTGTGTTTCAGGCCGAGTTTTGGCTTAGTCATGTGCCGTGCTTTGTGTAGTACACATGGGGTAACGGGGACCGATTAATACCTCACAACCAGCTCCTGATGGGCAATTGTAGGACTCAATATCAAACCTGTTTGAAATCCAGTCACTTTTCGTGGGGGTTTTGCACTGTTGAATTACTTCACATAGTGTGAGAACATGAATCATGAGCTGTGAACTTTTAAACTCTGAGATTTGGTCGTTCAGTTTGAGCTTTGGCTGAGTGAAATGGTCGAAAACATTGCACAATGTATGCCCGGCATTAAACAAGTCAAATAAAATTGTAGTTTTAGTTGAAAATCCAACACCTAAATAGGACCTGAACCAGTTGTAATATAAAAAGTGAAATGTGCTGCTTAAATCATTTTTTTTTTCTTGGATTTTCAGACTATTAAAAAAAATAAATCTGGTAGCGTTTGCCAATGTGTGCATTGTATCACCACGGTAACTGCTAAACTTTCCCGCCAGAGAGATTTACGTAGAACACCCCAGCATTATGTCACTGCAAAGTATCAATACTTTGGGGGGTCTGCCACTTGCTCTTTACTATTTTAACTAGAATATTCCACAGCATATTAACTACATTAACTTGTCTATACATGAAAACAAACACAGCACAGAGCCAGGTTACAAGTCAGCTCTGTGGAGCGTCAAACCAGCTCACAGTGAGAGCGCACGCAGTAAGAAAACATAAACAGCTCAGCGGAGACAAACAGTTGACAGACCCCCCACTAGAGAAGTTACATAATGCGCCTTTAATAGATTTCAATAGATATTCTGCTTTGAATTGACACGAGTTTCCTTATAAGACACGAGAGGCTAAATCAGATAAAGAAAGAGAGAGATACAGAGAAAGAGGAAGATACAGAGAGAGGAAGAGAAAGAGGGAGAAAGGGATATATATATATATAGAGAGAGAGAGAGAGAGAGAGAGAGAGAGAGAGAGAGAGAGAGAGAGAAAGGAAGAGGGAGAAAGAAAGAGAAAAATGGAGAGGGAGAAAGAAAGAGAGAAAAATGGAGAGAGAGGGGAAGAGAAAGGGAGATAGAAAGAGGAGAAGGAGAAAAAAGAGAGAGGGGGAAAGGGAGGTAGAGAGAGAAAGAGGGAAAAAGAGTGGGGAGAAAGGGAGATAGAGAGAGGAGAAAAGAAAGGAAGAGGGAAAAAGAAAGAGAGAGATGCAGAGAAAGAGGGAGATACAGAGAGAGGAAGAGAAAGAGGGAGAAAGGGATATATATATATAGAGAGAGAGAGAAAGGAAGGGAGAAAGAAAGAGAGAAAAATGGAGAGAGAGGGGAAGAGAAAGGGAGATAGAAAGAGGAGAAGGAGAAAAAAAGAGAGAGGGGGAAAGGGAGGTAGAGAGAGAAAGAGGGAAAAAGAGTGGGGAGAAAGGGAGATAGAGAGAGGAAAAGAAAGGGGAAGAGGGAGAAAGAAAGAGAGAGAGGGAGAAAGTGAGGTAGAGACAGGAAGAGAGAAAGAAAGAGAGAGAAATGTAGAGGGTGAGAAAGGGAGGTAGAGAGCGAAAGAGGAAGAGGGAGAAAAAAGAAATGGTGAGAGAGCTGGAGAAAGGGAGATAAAGAAAGAGAGAGAGAAGAGATAGAGGAATAGAGAGAGGGGGTGAGCGAGAAAGAGTTAAAGGAAAAGACAGAGAGAAAGAAAGAGACAAAGAGGGAGAGAAGAGATAGAGGAATAGAGAGAGGGGGTGAGCGAGAAAGAGTTAAAGGAAAAGACAGAGAGAAAGAAAGAGACAAAGAGGGAGAGAGAGAGAGAGCGCAGGATAATTTTACTGCTCTAAAAGTGTCCACCTCAAATCGGCCCATATTCCAGCTCCCTGTGCACCGCACCACCTCTCCCTCCTCACCACAGGGAGCGCTGTCACTCCTAATGACCCCATTTAGTCACACTCCTCGTCATTGTTTGTTCTGTGACACCTTTAGTCAGGGGCCTTTGGGACCTGTGCAGTTGGACACGGGGCTGAAGGTTACACGCAAATAAACAACTCTGAATCTAATACATCTTTATCTTTAACTCTTTTAATGTTTTATTATTCCATACAGCGATAAAAATGGATCTTAATGCCACGTGAATCCTAGCATTTGTAATTTCAACAAACCATATTAACATAAGTGTCTTGCCAAGGGACACAAGAAAAAACAAAACAAAAAACTGTAATGGTATTTGAGAGGGACTTGTTAAACTCTGTAAGATCAGCTCACCTATTGTAGTTCCAGCTCAGTTGGTTCTTTATTATCAGATTGTGTTTAAACAAAACTAAGACTAAAGTGTAACTGAAGAAACTGAGCTTCAGACAGACTAGTGCATCCAGTAAGCTCCAACCCCCAGGGAATGTTGATGATATCAGCTGCAAAGTATCAACGGATAAAATCCCCTGTCCAATATCTGGATTAGGGCTGGCCAATTCATCAAATTATTAAAGAAATATACGTCTGACTTTTTTACTTGTAAAACAGTTGTATTGTGCTTTATTATGATATCTGTACAAATGCAATGAAGGCAGTTTACAATTTCTTAAATAACAGGATATGAATATGATATGAAAATACACAGAATTTCCCCTGCGTGAAATTCATTTCAGTTCAATTTTTATTAAGAACACATAATATCTGGTTCATAGTATGGTAAGTAAGTATATAAAAACATATGAAGAATAAAAAAAATAATATACAATGCATGTTATAATGAAAGAAAATCTGTTCCAGAGAGTGAAAAAAAGGAAAACTGAGTGACCCATCTTCAACTGTAATCTGGAGATGGGTTCCACTGCTCCTAGGAGGTTCTACCAGTGACACTGAAAGATGGGTCAAATGCAGAGGACACATTTTCCAGGGACAGTCAAATGTTTCTTAACTTTAAGTGATGTACCTATAATGTGTTTGTCTCAAGTAATGATACATACGATGCGTCTTTATGGTTGGAGGAGGACATCACAGTGACTGTTTTGCACAGAGCTGCAGTCGTGTTGTTTTGGTTTTCATTGACATTTAACCATCTGCTGTGGGACCCTGCTGCACTCACCACCTCTCTGCTTTGTCTCAGTCTGCAGCCTCGACAACAGAACTGCAGAAACCAGATCAAACTGCAATGGGTTTAACCGCTGGAGTTTTGCAACATTCTATAAACTTGTGTCAAATCTTTCATTCGACTAATAAAGGGAGACACTTCCATATTAACCAGTGGCTTTATGAAGGACAACATGCGAGGCTGTAGGCCTTTAGACATTTTCATTAAACGCTCAACCAAAATGTGTTGGGTTATAAGGATTTATGTGGGGCAATAGCAGAAAAGAGAAGTGAGTGAGTGAGTTAGATGAATACTTGGTATTTTGGGGTATTTAAATGTAAAAAGCCAGATTAAACACATGATTCATGCATTTAATCTGTGTGAGAATAGACAAGGACAATCGCAGTCAAAGTCACAATACAGCTACTGAAAAACACAGAAAGCAATAAGATACTCAAGTTAATTAACAACAAGATATGTACATCTCATTACCACACACTAATGTACGATCAAAAAATCTATTGAGAGTCATTTTGTACCAACATTATTACCGCCATCTGCAAAGAAGTGATACTGGGGCCGAACAATACACTGCACTCGAAATTATAATTTGAGTTTTGGCAATTACCAAATAACAAAGACTGCAATTGTTTAGATGTGGTCCAAAACATTTTCTATTTTCTTTATTTTTGTTGTTGGTTTTTTTTTTTGTTTTTTTTTTTTCCCTAAAACACATGGGATTCTTGCATTAATTAAAGCTTTACTGGAGATGATATTAATTGCTTTGCCTTGATTGTTCCTTGGTTTGACATTAAACTTAATTCTTACAATTAGGGCAACTACAGGTGTTTTTATTTGTTATGAGTTCATCAAGTTCAGTACATCTCCACAGATCTGACCTGTTACTTGCCTGTTACCATGGAAATAGATATGCTTAATGCTGTACTATGGTCAATCTTCTCTCAAATGTTAATGATCCTGGGAATGTTTACAATTTGCAATACATTTTAAATAAATAAATACATTTTGCAATATACTTAACAAATTACTGGGTTTGTACTTAAACTCATGCCAAATAGAATTGAAGTGAAAATTGATAGCTGATTGATTAAAAAAAAAAAAAAATCCATGCAGTTTTAAAGAAATTGGGATAAATATTGAATAGACTTAAGGCTGAAATATACAAGAACCACATCCTTTTTTCGTATTATGTTGACGTCTAAATACAGGCTTAGTATTTCCTATAAACCCACATGTAGACAGAACATTGTGTTGTTTGCAGGGAACATTACATTAGCTCAATAATTACAGCTTTTGTAATTCAAATGACTCTTCCAGTTGGTTTTACTGCACTGGCCCCTGCGTCCTCTTCGCTCCCATTATATAGATCAGATTGTGCGTCTCTGCTCTTTGGTTTACTATAGGAGCTCTGTGTTTTCCTGCCTCATCAAAGCGCCACGTTCCCATGGAAACAGATGTCGGTGTGCGCCATGTGACAGACGGCTGCGTGTGAGTGTGCGAGTGTGTGTGTGTATGTGTGTGTGCGGTTGTTGTTAATTAAATACACACTACAGCAATGAGGTGATTTTAGGTGATTTTAAGTATGTATGTACATGTTTGTTTGTGTGTGTTTTTATGTGTGTGTGTGTGTGCGGTTGTTGTTATTAGTTGAATACACACTACAGTAATGAGGTGATTTTAGGTTAAGTCTCTCGACCTTTATTGATCGGCTTCATTAAACTTGACCATAACAGAAAGAGAAAGCGGCCCCTGCACACACAAATTAAACCTTTAAATCAACACTATAATATTACAGAAGAAGAAGACAATATGTTGCATTAATTTTCTAGACTTTGATGATTTTATAATTTCAGTTCGAGGGCAGGGGTCTATATAACTCAATGGAAAAGTTCACTGTTTACGAAAGAAATGTTGCAATTTAGAATCCATTGCTGATTAGTCTTATGGTTTATAACTCTTTTAACTGACAATAATCATGTTTTTGGGGTAGAATAATGTCACCATTTTCTGAAACTATTGTAAAAATAACTTGCTTGTTTCCATGGAGATGCTATTGCTTTGGCTATAATGTCCCTAAGCTTTTAAAATGTGTCTATCAAACATGTATTTCATTCCAAGCATTTGGATTTGCTCAAAAATACTGTTACAGCGTCCATCCTTTCTGCGCTTGGGGGGAGCTTGTCCACAGATCTGACCTGTAACTTGATATGTTAGCCCAGCGTCTCCCTCCAGACCCTCCGCCAGAAAAGTTACACGTTACAGCTTTAAAGCAGACCTCTCTCTCACCTCGCCCTCCTCGTCCCTTACCTCCTCATCTTCTTCTATGTCCTCCTGTTTGTAGGACTCCCATCAGGTGTGACAGACCCCCCCCTCTCCACCTCCTCGTCCTCCCCTCCTCCCCCGCTCCTGGGAGGTGACCCACTTTCCCAGGATGCTTTGCGGCGGCTGCCTCTCCGCTGCGTGCTGTTGCCGTGGTCCTTTAAAGCCGGCTGTGGTTGGGGCATGAATAATAGATAGTGGAGTGACAGAGTATTAGACCGGTGGGGGGCTGGAGGTAAGATTTAACTGAGAGAGATGTGTCTGGTCATACAGGTACTTCCAATGTACGCTCTGTTCCACCTTGTGATGTCACGAAGTGGTAGTTTTAACATTAACAGCTACTTCCAAATTTCCAAATTATCCAAGTGTAGAAATTATCCAAATGTAGTAAAGGTTTATAGAGTTTAAAAACACAGTAGAGCACTTCCTGTATTATCACATGACATCACAAGGTGGAACAGTGTGTTTTCAGAAGAATAGTATTATAACAGAGATAGGTAACATGTCAACTGCATTCCCTGGAAATATAAAGTTGAAACGATGCTTCAGAACATTCTCTATGGAGACCGATACGTTTTATTCCATACATACACACAAAGCATCAACATTTCCATGGAAACGTGCAAGAAAAGGCCAAATAAGAGTCAGGTTTGTGGAGATGCAAGCTCGTTCACAATAAGGACTCATGTTTTTCTATGTTTTCAGTGCAATAAACACAACCACAATGGAAAAACAAACAGCTTTTATTTCTATTTTTAGGTTAAGCAGTTACATACCACAGCTTTATGGGTGCATTTATTCTAGTTCAGTCCTGGTTTGAGCCCAGTTTGGTTCTATGGTAGACTTGGTTTGGACATGTTCTACTCCAGCCCAAGTAGATGGGAGGATTTAAATGTCCGATAATGCCAATATTATCTATTTTAAGGTGGTTTTAATGCAGGTGTTCTTGTATTCTGCAACTAAATGCATTTTAATAGTGATAGGAAGAATATTTTCAGTATTCTTCCTATCACTGGTCACATTCATTCTGGTTTTGGTCCTGGTTTAGTCTGGTTTAGCCGTGATGTAGACTCTGTTTGATTTTGTTCTAGTTCCGATCTAGTTCAGAATTGGTTTAGCCATGATATAGGCTTTATTCGGTCTTGTTCTAGTCCTGGTTTAGTTCAGGATTGGTTTAGTTCTGATGTAGACTCTGTTTGGTCTTGTTGAAGTCCCGGTCTAGTTCAGGATTGGTTTAGTTTAGTCTTGATGTAGATTCTGTTTGGTCTTGTTCTAATCCTGGTCTAGTTCAAGATTGGTTTAGTTTAGTCCTAATATAGACCCTGTTTGGTCTTGTTCAATTCTCAGTTCTAGTTCAGGATTGGTTAAGTTTACTCCTAATGTAGACTCTGTTTGATTCTAGACCTGGAGTAGTTTAGAATTGGTTTAGTTTGATAGTTAGATAGACTCTGTTTGGTCTAGTTCTAGTGCTGGTCTAGTTCAGGTTGGTTGTGTCCAAAATGTTATGTATTTAGGGTTTGCAGTCTTAGTATGGACCTATAGTGAGCCCAGTTGAGTCTTGATGTCACCTAACCAGCCAGTTCCTTCTACTTTTTATTCAAATTCTGAAAGTTCTGTAATTGGACCATAGAAAGTGAAAAACCACTGTCCAGACTTGAGATGATCCAACCATAGCTGCTAATTTGTATCAAGTGTCTCACATGGAGAAGACCAAAATTCTTGTATCCTCCATAACAAAATATATAATTTCTTTTACTTGAAATAAATAAAAGTTTGGTGTTTTCTTCAGAGATCCACACTGTTTCTCAGTCTTTGCTTTTCACTCATAACCTGCCATGTTTGTTTTGACCTGAATCGACCGTGCATCTCTGATTGGTTAATACACCTGTCAATCACTGCAATCTGTAATCAGTGAAGATTTGTTCTGGATAACGGGAGGATAAGGAGCTGGAACAATTGGGTTAAAGGTGATATAAGAGTTTCAAATTACGTGTTCGGGTGGAGAAGTGAAAAGGACAAGTAAAAGACAGGGCAGATTATATCCCTTATTATATCCCAGTATTATGCATTATTCCAACCTTTTGAGCTACTTTTTGCACATCTTAGCTAGTTTTAAATGCTGGCATCTGCTGTTTACCAAGATCCCAGTTCAGCTCTGCAGTCTTGACAGTTTTTCCAAATAACAGGAAGAAATGAGGGATCCAAGAAATTTTGGTTCAGCCGATATCCTGGGTGGGCCTTTAATTTGATGTAATAAGACTATTTACTGGCTGATGTAGACCTGGGATGTCTCATAAAGTTATTCATAAAAATTGTTCTGTAGTTGTTTGCAGGATAAATAACAATTACATATAACAGATGGATCAATTTAGTAAAAAATAATAACTGTGTTTTGGGGGATTCTCAGTAAAGACTACAAGGAACCAGTGTATTTATTTGTGTTAATGTTACAGTTGACCATGTTACATAAATAACTGTCGTCTGCTTGTCCCCTGTGTTGTGGTGCGTTCACTGACCTCCGTCTGCTCCGGTCTCTGTCCAGTCTGGTGTTGTTTTAGATTTCTGCTGCAGCTCATGTTTGAAATCTCTGACTCTGACTCACTGGAGCTCTGCACTGAAAACCACAACAACACAACAATGAATGTTCACAACAAGCACTGGAGATTGGACCACAGATTGGACTTTTTATGTGAAAGTTCAAGGTTCGACTACACGTTTTCTACTCATTTAAGTATCTCCACCTATACAAGCTGGTCACATCACCAGAACAAGTTACAAGTCAGATCTGTGGAGAAGTGGGCTCATACACAGGAATAATGAATGTTTTTGTGGTAGTTTTGAGAAATAAGACATTAATAAATCAATAAATACCATATATATTTGTTTAATGTCATATTAAAACTAGACTAATCAAGACTAAACTAGGTCCAAACCAGGACTACCTAAGGACTCTGGACCAGTACTAAACATGGACAACAGCAAGTCTAAAACAAGACCAAACTAGGCCTGAACCAAGACTAGACCAAGTTTGAACTATGACTAGACTTGAACTAAATCAGGTCAAAAACAGAAGTGGGACTGCTCACAGTAATGATGCATGTTTTTGAGGTAGTTTTTTTTTAAATAAAAACACCAGTAAATATATTTATTTAATTCCGTACTGTGGAACATCCAAGGCAAAGCAATGACATCACCATGAGGCAAGCCCTCTACCAGAAAAGTTACACAGTGGACCTTTAAAGAGGGGGAATTATGCAAAATGTATATATATTTTTTTTTAGCTTTCCACCATTTTCTATCATTGTTCTCTCATCAAAAACATGACTCAAGAGGTTTAAGATGCCATCAATGCATGTCTGAGTAATTTAGCGATCCCTGTTTGAACCCTCCTTATCTGTTAGATTCTGTGCAATGCTCTGCCTACAAGCAAAAACAATTTTTTTTTTTAGTGTTTTCAATTTTGGCAAACTTTATAATCTTACTTCCTGGTTGGACACAGGAAGTGGAGGTAATTCCATAACTGTTACCTAGCAACCTGTTGTTACCTAGCAACCTGCTGTTAACAAGAATCAAAACTAATTATGATTTGACAAATAAAAATTCATAACCACACGTTTATTTTTGTCCTGCAACATTTAAACTGTCAGAAAAATACCTTCTTTTTGCATAAATTGTCTTTTTTTGTTGGCATTTTTAGTGTTGATGGTGTAGGTAGATCTCCTAGCTACTTCCTGTACTTTTCGTCTCAACTTACTCACTCCAATTTAACTGTTATAAAACTATGATAAATATTTAGTACAGGAACTATCCCACTGAACCAAGTTACAATTAGAAAAACATGAAAATCTGCTTATCATTATCTGGACTACAGAGACTCCACAGTTTTATCTCTAAGGAAAAACTACAGACATACAAGCCTGCATTTCTTTATTTTTTACTTCCTCTTTCTGTGTTGCTCGGTTGCTACCTGGCAACTGGCCGGTTTCCTTGGCGATGGGTCTGGGCAGATTCACATTTGCAGAGTTGGAGCTCCGTGTGACAACAGGCCGGAGTGTGTGCAACCGGGAGACTGGTCATGTGGCCTCTTCACAGGGTTTTCTGTTCAGAGGAGACATTTTGAGGACTTTTTAGCATTCAGAAGATAGAATTTTGTGTTGCAAATGGCTTATTGCTATGTTAATGGTGCTAGATTTTCATAACTCTGAAATGAAACCAGTGGATGGGCCCTCAGGATTCTTTATTTTTTTAATTTTTTTAATGTATGTATTTATTTTGGGTTAGTAAGCATTTTACATTTTTTAACAATGGAACAGAGTATTATCCATATGACAGTGCAATCATAACAGAAACAACAACAACAAATGCCCAAAAAGGAGTGGGAAGAAGAAAACTCGATTGTATACTAGAGAAAACATAGAATTTCTATGTTCAATATCTCAGGTGTGACGGTCAGGATATATGGAGAGGGTTGGGCTAGAAAAGGCATCCAGGCTAAATCGAGAGCAAATCAAAGGGCAAATAACTGCATATCTACATTATTTGCTGTTACAAATAGTTTGAACGTAGGACTAGGACTAGAACTAGACCAGGACTCAACCATCACAACCAGCAAATCTAAACTAGTCCAGGACTAAACCAAGAATAACTGGACTTAGCCAGGTCTAAACCAAAACTAAACCAAAACTAAACTAAAAGTGTCCCAGTAAATCACTATTAACATACTTTTTAATTCAAATCCATTTTAATAAAGGCATTGAAAAACTTGATTCTTTTGCCTTCTCACACACAACTTTCCCATATTATGCTATTTTCTGATCTATGCTATGATGTGTTTTCCTCATCACAAACATACCTGGAGTTGTGTTTTGTTTCAGTCACACATGTTTAAAACACAAACCCTGCACATTTAGGTTTCCTCTTAGAGTTATTCTTTCAAACAGAAAACACTCTGTTCCACCTTGTGATGTCATATGATAACACAGGAAGTTCTCCACTGTGTTTTTCAACTCCATACGCCTTCACTAAATTCATTTGGATCATTTCAGCCACTGAATTGCCAGTCTCTACTGAGTAAAAGGTAAAAGGAGCCGTTAACTTGAAAACTACCACTTCGTGACATCACAGGGTGGAACAGAGTTATAAACAGACTAATAAAAAAGGATTACTTAAGTATGTGTCAAGAAAAAAACACAACTGCAGTTATGTTTTTGAGGAAGTAGCAATATTCTAACTTGGCTTAAAGCTCACAAGAGTCAATTTTGCATAATGTAGGACCTTTAAAAGTCTCTCTGTATCAATTCCACCCTATGGCGTAGTTTAAAGTAATTGGAAAGGCTACAGTACAGGCCTGCATATTGTCATTATAATCTGTCTTAGAGCTAATGAGGAAGAAACTGCAGTTATATACACTGAGCACATTAAAGAAATGAAATCTGCAGTGCGGTGCTTAAAATGTTGAGCCATATCAACTTTATGCGGCCCTCGTCAGCTGTATTCAAAACTATATAAAACAATACTGCGTTTTACTACAAATATCAGCACTTTTGTAGATCACTGGTCTCTAAAATATGAAATTTATTACAGTTTCCAACATTAGCTCATCGTAAATCACAGAAAACCAAACAATATGGAGTCTATAAACAGTTATGTGCTACAGTGGCAGGCAAAAACAACATTCCAGGTAGAGCAGTGGCATCGCCATAGAAACAAGAAGGTGAAAAGTTACATAGTGCACCTATAAACGATGCCAAACAGAGACGATTTCCAACAATTTGTATTCTTACCCCATTTTGATTTTGATACAGTGGCAGGACAAAAACAGTTTATTTAGATACAGTTTATCAGAATCAATTTAAAGTTCTTATATTATCACACATGTTTGCACAACCCTTTATTATCAGGCTGCCTACACCTCTAAAGCCTGTCCACCTTGTGATGTCATGTAGTGGTAGTTTTGGAGTGAACAGCTCCTTTTACCTTTTGTTCAGTAGCGATTTGCAGTTCCAGGGCCGAAGTTCTTCAAATGATTGATGAAAAGATAAATTGCATTTGAACAAAAGATCAGAAAGTTCTGATACTAGTCATATCTTGTAATAAAGTAGTTTGTGTTTTTTTTTTGTTTTTTTGTTTTTTGGTGAATGACTTTGTGGAGCTGTTTTGACATGGAAGCCCCCTGTGAAATGAAACAGACACACCCTCACTGTATAAATAATGTCTGTGGAGAGGGGCCCCTATTTACAGAAGGAATTATTGTATTTTTGAGCAACAGGAACACCCATAATGAATAAATGCTAGATGAATATCTTTAATGTCATACCGTGGAACATTCCAGGCAAAGCAATAACATCTCCTTCGAGACAAGCGGGTAATGTTGAGATGTTTTGACTAATTTCATTTCTTCATCTGGTTTAACTTTCGGCTCTGGCTTATTTTTCGTTCTCTAATTGCACAATTGTTTTAACTGTGCACTTTGTGGCCTGCTTGTTTCCATAGAGATGTCTGTGTCTAGGATATTCCACAATGTGGCTTTAAACGTCACCTTTAAACCAGGTTAAGTCTCACTGTATTCTTCTTATTGTTTTCAGTTAAAGTTTAACTAACTGTGTCGTGCTTGATTTGAATACCTGTGTGAGTTTGCATGGGATCCAATGATAGAAGGAACTCATCTTTCAGATTTAGTGTTTTGCTCATTGATTCTATAAAAATCTGTGATGTTTTTCAGTTCCCTGTGATATTTTTTCCCTTTTTTCCCCCTTTTTTATTATTTTATTAAGAATCACAAGCATCACAATTGCATTAAACAAGCCAGATGCATCGCTATTATTTTGTTATTATTGTGTTATTTTTCAACACCTGAAAAAATATAAGATACATGCATAAAACAGATAAGAAATTTTATATTACGAAATATTTATAGGGCATTACATTTTCAGTGAGAGCATTTTTGGTTTGAAACATACAATAATTAAAATTTACTTTGAAATTTTAATATTTGTTTCCAGTTTTAAATCACATGTTTAGTAGTTCCATAGTCTGGCCCCTTTGACAGAGAATGAGACTGACTAAGAGTTGTCCTGTACATCGGGACAATACCATTACCACTATTAGGACATGGACAGATTACGTCCTTTGTCGACTTTGTTGGATTGAAAATTTGGTGATTGGGCAGATTTATGAAGACATTTCGAGAGATATTTTGCCATAGAAAAGGATTAACCTATAGTGACGTTTACCCTACATCGCGGCACCTCTGACCTGGTGAAAAAGATCCATATAGGTTATCTTTCTTTAAAATTTCACTGTGGTGCTTGTGTCTGGGCTTATTTATGTATTATTTATACAGACAGACCATGCTTGTCCCTGATTGGCTAAACCACCTGTCAATCACACCCACCTGAACTCAGGGAGATTCCACAGTGACCAGACTCACCTTCCTAAAGTACTGAAGAAGTGCGTATTCTGGATCCCAGGCAACCGTACTTCAAAGAAAAACAATATCATCTCTATGGCGACCCTCCACCAGAAAAAAGTTACACATTGCACCTTTTAAAATGCCCCATAGTTTACTTAATTACAGTAATGTGAGTATTTTCCGCTCTTATTTGCCAGGCTGACTTGTCTCTGCCCTGAGGTGTCCTATCCCACACTCTTCATCATTAGATCTGTGTAGTGTGAAATGTAAAATGCTGTGTGTGTGTTTGTGTGTGTGCATGTGCGTGTGCGTGTGTGTGTTTGTGCGTTTGTCTCTGTGACTCTGTCCTCTCTGAGTCTGATCTGAGGCTGCACAGACAGATGGGCTGTGAACGAGCTGCTCTGCTTTTACACTGTGTTTGGGAGAGACCAGGATTCAAAATGTGCTCTCTCTTCCCCCCCATCTCTTCCTCTTTCTGTTACCCCTTTTTTCTCTCTCCCTATCTCTCTTCTCTCTCTCTCTCTACTTTCTCCTTCTTTCCTCAATAGGCTGAAAATGTACATAAATACTTCTGTTTATTTTTATTTTGTATAAGTACCGTGAGGTGTGAACGCAGTACCAACATGTTTTCATAGATGTAAAGACTGTGTTAGGACTCATCATTCCGTTATTTTTCTCTTTCTTTCTTTCTTTCTCTCTTTCTACTCATCTTCTTTTGGATCAGTGAAATGGTCTAAGTACTTCCTGATGTGATATCTAAAAAAACAGAAAAAGTTCAAACCTAAACCAGGATTATATCAAGACTAAACCAGGACTAAACCACGGCTGAACAAGGACATCTCTCTCTTCTCTCCCTCTGTCAAGCCCTTTAACCTATTTATCTCTCTCTCTCTCTCTCTCTCTCTCGCTTTCTCTCTCTTCTCCTTCCCTTTCCTCCTCGCCTCCCTTCTCTCTCCTTGCTCTCTGTTCTCTCTCTCTCTCTCCCTCCCCTTCTTGTTACTCCCTTTTCCCTCTTGAGTATCTCTGCCTCTCTCTCTCCCTCCCTTTCCTGTCTCTTCCTCCCTCACCTTCTCTCTCCTTCCTTCCCTCATTGTCACTCCCTTTCCCCCTCCCTATCCTCCCTCTCTGCCCTTCCTCCTTCTCTGCCTGTCTCACCCCTGTTCTCTTCCTCTCCTTCTGTTTATCCTCCTCTCTATCTTCTTCAGTACCCCTCTTCTTTCTCTCCTCTCCTTCCCTCTCTCCTCTTTCCTCTCTCCTCTCTCCTGTCTCTGTTCGGCGTTGACCATGTTTGGTTGGAGGAGGTGAGTGGGGACAGAGACACAAATGGTTTTGTCGTAGCAGGAGGTTTAATGAGTCAAACACAGAGGAGGGACAGAGATGAGGCCATGTGGGAGAGTCATGAGAAACCACAGCCTGGACTTAAAAGGTCTGCTCACACTCTCTCTGCAGCTCAGTCGATTTAAAGGTCCTGCATTACGCAAAATCGACTCTTGTGAGCTTTAAACCATGTCCGAGCGTTGCTACTGCATCAAAAATGGAACTGGAGTTGTGTTTTGTTTCATTCACACATGAGTGACCTTTTATTAGTCTGTCTGCATCTCCAAAACGCAGAACACAATGGAGCACTTCCTGTATTGCCACATGACATAACAAGGTGGAGTGTTTCCAGTCTGAGAGTAAAATTCCTAAATATCGAGTTAGAAATGTCAGTATCGTGATAACACTATTTTCACAAATGTAACGTTTAAAATCATTTAAAACATTTAAAACCCGATACCAATTTTGATCTTAAAATTATAATAAAATAGCTCTTTTTCTAGACAATTGAATGTATTTTTAATGTAATGCACAGTATCTTTAATGATACCAGGTGGCTTTATACTAATAAGGGTAAAACTATAAAACTAATCAGAAAAGATGTTCGATTCTTTTCAGTATCAATACTTTGTCAAATGTGTGTTACAATAATTTTGTATTGATTATCTGGGAATTAATTTTTACAATAAAATGTGCGCATGTGTAACTGAAAAACTGTTGGGTAATGCTAGCTAGCTTGTGACTCTATTGTTATATGAGAGGGACTTGAACAGAGCAAATCTCACCCGTAGTTCTAGTTAAGTCACTTCTTTCAGGTCAGATTGTGTCAAAATATAGCTCAGATGAAAGGCCTCAGACAGAGCAGTGCCTACAGGTAGCATCACACCCCAGGGAATGTCAAGGGTGCTTATTACTCCACTCCACTATTAGTAAAATATTTGCATACTTTGTACAATCGTCAATCATGAGAAAGTCCTTGACCATTTAAAGTATGCACCGTGTAACCTTTCTGCTGGAAGGCTTGTCTCCATGGAGATACTGCTTCACTGTATTGCCCTGATAATTCTGCACCATGTAAATAAACGTACAGGTTACAGGTTAATGGTCAGATCTATGAAGAAGCGAGTCTGCAAATGACAAGAATTCATGTTTTTTAAGGTAATCCTGAGCTATAAAACACCTGTAATTGAACTAATGCCGTACTGTGGAACATTTCGTGCAAAAAAATAACATGTCCATGGAAACAAGCAAATGGCGAATTTTCCATCGTTCCATCGTGCATCTAAGTAGGAGTTTTATTTGTATTTGTTGAAACAATTAGAAGGCAAATACTTGTACTGTTTGTTCAGACCTTGTGCCTTTCTTCTAAGCCAGTGTATCTGTTACAAAGTGGAGCAGTGTGTTCCCCTCACAGCGCCCTCTTCTGCTCATCATTAGTGCTTCTTTGAAAACAGGTTGAAACACTAAAAGTCTCAGTGCGATGACATTTGTGCCTTTACCTCCTCCTCGGATCACACAGAGGCTAATTGGAGAGAAATTACCTTGGCACTTTTTAATGACACCGCAGATCCCAGAACATACAACACCCTCTATCCTCCTCTCTCTCTTATGTTCACTCTCTCTGATTCTCTCTCCTCCTCTCTCTCTCTCTCTCTTACTTTCACACTCTCTGTTTTTCTCTCCTCTTTTTTCTCTCTCTTTCACTCTCTCTTTCTCTCTCCTCCTCTCTCTCTCTCTCTCTTACTTTCACACTCTCTGTTTTTCTCTCCTCTTTTTTCTCTCTCTTTCACTCTCTGTTTCTCTCTCCTCTTCTCTCTTTTACTTTCACTCTCTCTGTTTCTCTCTCTTCCTCTTTTTCTCTCACTTTCTCTCTCTTTTTCTCTCTCCTCCTCTCTCTCTTACTTTCACTCTGTTTCTCTGTCCTCTTTTTCTCTTACTTTCACTCTCTTTCTCTCTCCTCCTCTTTTTCTCTCTCCTTCACTGTCTCTGTTTCTCTTTTCTCCTCTCTCTCTCGCTCTCTCTCTCTCTTTCACATTCTCTTTGTTTCTCTCTTTTCCCCTCTCTCTTACTTTCACTCTCTGTTTTTCTCTCCTCTTTTTTCTCTTTCACTCTCTCTGTTTCTCTCTCCTCTTCTCTTTTACTTTCACTCTCTCTGTTTCTCTCTCTTCCTCTTTTTCTCTCACTTTCACACTCTCTGTTTCTCTCTCCTCTCTCTCTCTAATTTTCACTCTCTGTTTCTTTCTCCCACTTTTTCTCAGTCTCTGTTTCTCTCTCTCTCTCTCTCTCTCTCTCTCTCTCTCTCTCTCTCTCTGTTTCATAGTCTCTCTGTCACTCTCTCTGGTTCTCTCTCACCCTTTCCGTCACTCATGTTCCTCTCTCACTCTCTCACACACTCTCTCTTT
This sequence comes from Scartelaos histophorus, assembly GCA_000787155.1. Lineage (NCBI taxonomy): Eukaryota > Metazoa > Chordata > Actinopteri > Gobiiformes > Gobiidae > Scartelaos > Scartelaos histophorus. Next base: position 22,402 of record KN516805.1, read on the forward strand.
CTTCTCAGTTTCTCTCTGACCCGTTCTCTCACTCTCACTTTCTCTTTAACACTCTCTGTTGATCTCTCATTCTCTCTCATGTACTCTCCCTGTTTCTCTCTCACTCTCTTTCTGTTTCTTAGTCTATTTCTCTCTCATTCTTTCTCTCGTTCTCGGTTTCTCACTCTCTCTGTTTTTCTCTGTAGTCCCTTCTCTTTTTTTGCCGCCTCTCAGCCTCTCATAGTTTTTACTGTAGTGCTACTCAGTGCTCAATAATGTCTCTCAGGGCAGTCAGCTCGGATACCAGGGCATTCACTTCTATTTTGGATTGGTCTGACGGCTTCCATTATGTTTGACTTGCATGCTAATCATAAATGCTAATAATTGATTCCCCCCTT
>KN516805.1:22832-35602 GCA_000787155.1 Scartelaos histophorus
TGTAACAAAGCCACGTGTTTTCATTTCTAACATGCAGCTGTACTTTTGTAATACATTTTGTGAATTTTTACATGTCTGGACCACAGCTGGGAGTAAAACTGAGGACTGCTCCGACATTTGGACACTTTATGGAATTTACATCTGTTTACATTTGGACAGTAGCTCAATTGCTTTGCATAAACATTAGGTGGCCAGTGATAAATGATGTTGTTGTGTCTTTGGGCAAGACACTTAACCCTCCTCACTCACAATGTCTGCATACACTTGTGCATGAGTGTGAGTGATTTCTTGAAAGAGCTTTGGGGGCCTCGAAGGTGGAAAAGTGCGGTATAAAAATGTTTGTATGGCATGAACCCATTTTTTAAAATACCTTCAGCTAAATGTTTTGGGGTTTTCTTAAAAAAAAAAAAATATGTAACAGGACACTGTACAGTTATATTGGCCAAGGGCTAAGACGCTTGCTCCAGATTCTACCTTTTGGAAGCTATTTTACATCTGTATTCAAATTTAGCACTGACAATTTAGTGCACTTATTTTGCATTTTCAGTCAGTTTCCTCTTCATTAAATTGTGTTACAATGACTTTAGAGCAGCTCAGTGATACATTTATCCAGTCCCTCCCCTTTAACCTGCCTCTCCCCTCTCACCCTCCCCTTTAACTTGCCTCTCCCCTCTCACCCTCCCCTTTAACCTGCTAATTCATTCTCTACCTCCTCCCCTTTCTCCCCTCTCTCTCTCTCTCTCTTTCTCTCTCTCTTTGTCTATTTATGTCTCTCTCTCTCTGTCTGTTTATGTCTCTCTCTCTCTCTGTGTCTTTATGTCTCTCTCTCTGTCTGTTTATGTCTCTCTCTCTCTCTCTCTCTGTGTGTCTTTATCTCTCTCTCTCTCTTTCCTTCTTTCTCCCATCTCCCTCTCTCTCTCTCTTTCTTCCTCCTCCCCTTTGCTCTCCCCTTCACCCTGCCCCTCCCCTTTACCCTCCCTCAGACTGGTGTGGTGGGCCCGTATGTTTTGCATGTGTCTGTATCTGCTCCGGGAGGTCAGTCTGTTGTCCTCATGTGGGGCTTTGGTCCATCTGCCCCAGGCCCGGAGCCAAACTGCCCCGCTCCACATGCCACTTTCAACTGAATTCACCACAGTCGACGTTCAGACATGAATAATGAAACGCTGTGTTTTTGTCTCTGTCTATGAAGGATTTATATGAGACGGACATGAGATATTGATGGTGTAGAAACATTGAGAAAACCTGAAAGCCCAACGACAAAGCACCTGGCATTTAAATGTGCTTTATGTAATTTTTCTTTCCTGTGCCCAGAATGTTCAACAGTGTGACATTAAATAGCTCTACCTTACATGTATTAAACTACAGTTCGTTTTGTAGCTCAAAAATACCTAGAAAAACAGGCATTCTCACTGTGCGTGGGGTTGCCTCTCCACAGATCTGACCTGTAACTTGCGGGTTTGGTCTCCATGAAGATAAAAAGGTTACACAATGAACCTTTACCTTTAACTGGCCTTTTTAATGGCCTTTAAATGTAGATATTTAGCCATAAAGATAAGACTATAAAATTGTTAAAACAACACTTTTCTTTATTTTTTACTACGCATTATAAAGATGCATTGTGTAACTTTTCGGCTCGCCCCATAATTAAAGATGCCTCCTCACAGATCTGACCTGTAACTTGGCCCAGTGGTGTCTACACATTTCTTCTTCTGTCTCACTATGAAAAAAAAACAAACAAAACATTCCAGACAAAGCAATAATATCTCCATGGAGACCAGCATAAAAGTTACATCGTGCTCCTTTAACCTCCCACTGAGATTGAAAGTTTATTTGACAGGACTCCAGTATTATAGGGGAAACCAGCGCTCCCAGAAGAAACCTTATTTGGCTATTAAAATGAATTCTGTAATGAAGAACATATGCTTGTCTATTTAAACTTTCACTATTTAGACTTTAATTTAGACTTTTATCAAGCAATTTTCAATGTTATAATGTTGTTTCCTCATCACAAACATACCTGGAGTTTTTTGTTTTTTTTTCATTCACACACAAAACCTGAGTATTCAAAAACACCCGTCATAGATAAATGCTAGAATGGATAAGTTTAATGCCATACCACTGAAAATTCCAGGAAAATCCATCTCCATGGAGACAAGCAGGTGGTGGAGCCTCCAACAGAAAAGCAGTGTTAGATATTGTTGTTTCTGTTCCTTTCAGTGGTCCAGCTCACTCTTCACTTGTCTAAATAGATTTTCAAAAGTATTTAAAAAGCTTTAATCCACCGCCTGCTTAATTTGTAAATCTCTTTAATCACATCTGAGTGCTGTGGAGTGGCTCTTGGGCAAGGCACTTCACTAAAACAACAATGCTGCCAAAAATAATGCAAGTAAGAGCTAATGTTACGAATGGGAAAATACAAGACAAACAGATATAATGTTCAGGATCATAATATTCAGCTTTTGGTTGTTTTAAGTTTCAGTTTGTGACTAGACTTGCAATTTATGTTTTAATAGTAGGACCTGACAGAAGACTGAAATATGAACTAAATGAAGACCAGAAGATATAATGTGCAGCTGCTCAACTGGACATTCATATTGTAGTTTGGATTTGACTCAAATAAATCTTGAGGTTCTATAGGTAACTACAACATTGTAAGAACAAAAGCCTACAAATAAAAAAACGTAAAAGAGAAAATATATTAAAGATCCTGTATTACGCAAAATCGACATTAGCTTTTAGTCGTGTTCTAATGTTTCCTCATCACAAACACACCTGGGGCTGTATTTTGTTTCACTCACACATACCACACACATTTACTAGGATCATTTGTTCTGTTGAAGGTGTATGGAGTTTAAAAACACTGTGGAGCACTTCCTGTATTACCACATGACATCACAAGGTGGAACAGTGTTTTCAGTTTAAGAGAAGAACCCAAATATGCAGGGTTTGTGTGTTTAACATGAAACAAAACACAACTCCAGGTGTGTTTGTGATGAAGAAACAACATGATGACATACTACGTTACTTGAGGTCACTTTTTAACATTTTATGTCGATGCAAAACAAATAATTAGAATTTTGACATGATGTACTTAAAATATATATGTTCATGAAAAGGGGTGTGCAAAAATATCAAAATATTGATATATGGTAAGAGTAGTTTTTGGTATATTTTACGAAATGATTTTGTTACAGTGCTACAATTTTGTTGCTGTTTAGTGAAGGAAACATTAATGCAACACATTTGCACTGTTTTGATGATTAAAATGGACGTGTTTCATATTCACTTTGCACAAGAAGTGGTTTAACAAAGACTTTTAGTATCACAGCCACAATTTAACCTTATTGAACCTAGTGTTGCAGTCGAGACCACACTAATCGAGACCAAGACCAGTCCGAGACCACCGGGTCCTGAGACCAAGACCTCTGAGGGTCGAGACCGAAACAAGGCCGAGACTTTAAAAGGTCGAGACCGAGACAAGACCGAGACCATGGCCCATCAACCCATCAAGACCAAATCGAGACCATCTTCTCAATTTTCAACATTTATTTGTATTTTATAAAACCGATACAAGACCGTCTTCAAGTCTTCGAATCCAAGACGAGAACAAGACCATATGAGACCATTTGAGACTGTGTCGAATCAATTTGAAATATATTGTATTGAATTGAAAATCCTCTGTATCAAGATATGTATCGTATCGTGGTGTATGTATTAAGGTGTGTACTGTATCGGCAACGTCTTAATGATACCCAGCCCTGTTCACTGAGCTGTTATTTTTCCCTGGAATGGCTTTAAACGTACCTATATGGCATTTATTCCATTACTTGCAATTTCCTGGCTCAAAAACGCACTGAAAAACATTGTGTACCATCTGCGTATGTAATATTTGCGTTATTCTCTTATGCCCTTTATAAAGAGAGCAGATGCACAGCCCATTGACTTTCATGTGTTTGTGTGAGACCACTGCAGATGTGACAAGAGCCCTGGAGATTTATTACGTGTCCTATCTTTTACATGTTTCTATCTGGGACAGTCTCAGCTCTCCTTGTGACACTAAATTTAGACTCCTCACACTTTCCTATCAGGTATTCTTATGCAAATATGACCTATTACAGTATGTCTACTTTACTGAGGGACAAATGAAAACTGTAAACTAAAGTACAATAGAGCAGGAGCGTTCTGCGCATATGCTCACTGGAGAGATGTACAGCAGTTACCATGGTGACACAATGCACACATTAGCTGGAAAAAAAGTTTTTAGATTATCTGAACACTCAAGAAAAAATACAAAATGGATTTAAACAGCACATTTTCAGAAGCCAATCAATAGTTTAGATCAATAGTTTAGATTTTCAGCATAAAAGGTGAGAGTGACTAACTGAAAAACTGTTGCTTGTGACTGTAATGTTATTTGAGAGGGACTTGCTCCATCTGGAATGTTCCACAGTATGACATTAAACAGCTTTATTTTACATTTATTCAATTAGAAGTGGTTTTATACCTCAAAAATACATAGGCGATAAATAGGCGCTCTGACTGTGATGGGGTTGCCTCTCCACAGATCTGACCTGTAACTTGGTCTGGTTTGATCTCCATGAAGATAGAAAGGTTTAATGCCATACTGTGAAACATTCCAGACAAAGCAATAACATCTCCAAAAGCATTTGATGGACCCTCCAGAATATATCAAGTATTCTTATGCAAATATGACCAATTATAGTGAATGTATGTTTACTTTACTTGGGGAAAAAAACAAAACAAAACTGTAAATTCAAGTTAAGACGTCAACCAGTTACCACGGAGACACAATGCACGTGTTACCAAACCAAATAAGTTTTAAGATGAAAGGTGAAAACACACAGTGCAACATTTATTGATACTTTTTTTGGTGGGATGTTTAGCGTTACCGTGGTGACGCAATGACGCTAACACTGGAAGATTAAACACTGGAAAAAAGTTTTAAGAAAAAAAACTAAATTGGTTTAATGGTGAAACTGAGAGTGACTAATGTAATGCATTGTCTTTAAAGGTGCATTGCGCAACTTTTCTGGTGGAGGGTCCTTCGCCTGCTTGTCTCCATGGAGATGTTATAGCTTTGTGTAGAATGTTCCGTGCTAGAGATTAAACCGATCTATCTCAAGGGCGGCAACTATGGACTACGTTACAGGTCAGATCTGTGCAGGCTCAGCCCTATTCACAGACAATTATTGTATTTTTGCGCAATAAAACCCCCCATAATGAATAAATGCAAGATGGATGTGTATAATGTCATACCATGGAACATTCCGGAGAAAGCAAAAACATCTCTGTTCCACATCAGATATTTTTACTATTATCATGAGTACAAGGGGTGTGGGATTACAACATTTTCTATAAAACTGTGTAACTAATGACATGTGTGGACGAATCATGTTATTACGGAAAAATGTGTTAAACGTGGATCATAAAATCAATCAGAAAAGTGTAAAAATAACACCTAAACTCAGTCTCGATAACGATCATGTGAAATCTAATACTGAGAAGTGAAAAGTAACTCAATACAACTATATACAAATCATTGAAATCAAAACAGTGTGAGGCAAATCACTGCAATGATCTGAATAAAAATAATAACTTTGTAACTCTTGCTTTTTTAGTTATTTATTTAGAATTTATTATAGCTGTTTGTCAAAATTAATGTTTTTATTTTTCTGTGCTTAAAATGAGGTAGAATCTGCACCAGGCTGTGTACTAGAAAACCATTAAAGTCACAAATACAAAATCATTTTTTGAAGTACCAGCTGCAGTTTTATGTTTTTGTTGACAAGGGATTTGGAAGTCGTAGGATATTTCAGAATCAAGCTAACTCCTGAAGTGCCTGTAAATGTAGTGACCATTTTCCGACGTTTTCACTCAGATCAGCTCCTCCAGCCGTAGTCTCCCGGAGCAACTTGTGCCCAATTTCTTCTCGTTTCCGCTGCTGAATTATTAACCAATCGTGAGTCAGAAAAGGCTGAATAGGAAGTGCGAAGGAGCAGTGTGGCTACGGCGTCTGGTGGTTTTCTTTTTTATTTCTTTTTTGTGGTTTTAGAGGCAAATTATACAGTATAATATAACGTTTATGGTGAAATGCTACCTATTTATCACCTTTGCTTGCTATTAAACATACATTCTTCCTGTGTGGGGTGGCCTCTACACTGATCTGAAAAAAGCAAAGCAATAACATCTCCATGGAGACTCTACCAGAAAAGTTACGTAGTGCACCTTCATCCGTTTTTTTTCTTTGCCAAGTTATGCAACAATGAAACACAGATAACTGAGCTAACTGTAAGCACCGCTCTTTCTACAGCTCTGTTACTCAAACTTAATCCGAGCTTTATTTTAACACAGTCTGTGCAGAAAGAGCCGATTTAGCTGGAACTACGACAAGGAAAATGAGTTGTACTGTTAAACAAGTCTCTCTCACATAAAATTACAGTCACAAGTTAGTTTTTCAGTTAATCCGTCACCTTTTTGTTGAAAATCACTCTTAAACCTTAAACAGGAACATGAACGCTCGTACTGGTCACAAACTGCTGAAAATGAGCAGTTGAAATCTATTTTGTATTGTTTCTTGAGTTGTCAAACTATTTTAAAACTGTGCGCTGTGTCACCATGGTAACTGCTGAACATTCCGCCAACAGAGATACACGTAGAACACCCCAGGAATGATGTAACTGTATCAATACCTTCAGTTTATAATCCTACTTTTTTTTTTGCTGCCCAATTTCTATATTACTAATCCTTTATTTACACAGGTTAGCCTCTTGAGACTTCGGTTTTCTACAGGGACCTTGGTCTTGCTCACATGTAGCCCGCGAGATGCTACGCCGCTGCTGCTAATTTTGCAAACCGGTTGCCGTGGAAACCCTCAGATCTGGTATGTGGCTCGTTAGCGCGCACAACGTTAGCGCACACAATAGAGACACGTGTTCGACTGTCTCCAAGTGCATGTGGTGCGAGAGAGGGAAAGACTGAGAGAAAAAAAGAGGGGCAAAGGAGAGAGAAAGAGAAAGAGAAAGGGACCGAGCAGTGGAGAGAGAGAGAATATGGCCTCTCCACGTGCTGCTGCCGCTGCTGCTGTACATCTGCCAAATGCACTGATGACTTCAAGATGCAACAAGGGACAGAGAGAAACAGAGAGCGAAAGAAAGAGACAGAGAGGAGAGGGGGAAAGAGAGAAGGAGTATGAAAAAGAATAGAGTGAGAGTGAAGAGGGAGAAGGAACGATTGAAAAAGAGAGAAGACGAGGGGGAGAAAAGAGAAAGAAAGAAGAGAGGACGAGAGAGACATTAGAGAGAAAAAGCCAAAACAGAGAGAGATTAGAAAGAGAGAGAATCTGAATATAGTTAAAAAAGAAAGTTTGAAGAGGGTTAGGAGTGAGAAAAATGAGAGAGAGGAATTGATGCAGGGGGGAAAGAGAGAAAGAGGGAAAGAACAGATAGCGAATGAGGAGAGAGGAAGGAGGGCGACAAAGAGACTAAGAGGGAGAGAAAAAGAGAGACACAATTGAGCTGGTCCCATTGGCTGGTGCCTCTTCTGTCCCAGGACATGAGCCTGAAACAGACTCAAGCTCTTTGGCCCACAGTGATCTCTCTCTCTTTCACTTTCTCTCTATCTCTTTCTCTCTCTGTCTCTGCTGAGTGAGTGTTTGTGTTTGTACAGTATCATCCCTTTGTGTCGTCTGGATCTCACGGCCATTATTGTGTGAATGCGGAGTTATCAAAGACCAAACAGACCGACGAGAGAAAGAGAGGAGAGGGGGAAGAATGTGAATGTAGAGTTACAAAGACGAAACAGACTGAAGAGAAAGAGAGAGAGAGAAAGGGATAACAGGGGGAGAGAGAGAAAGAGAGAGAATGTGAATTTGGATTAATCAAAGACTGAAGAGAGAGGGGGAAGAGAGAAGTTAGAGAGGAGACTAAAAGAGGGAGAGAGAAAAGGGAGGAAGAGAGAGAAGGAAAGGCTAGGCAGAGAGAAAGACATGGAGGAGAGGGAGAGATGCAAAGAAAAGAGAGAAACAAGAGAGAGAGAGAGAGATAAGGGAGAGGGTTACAGGAAAGACAAAGTGAAAAAGGAGAGAGATGGAAGGAAGAGAGAGCAGACAGAGAGGAAGAGCAGAATGGATAGAGAGAAAAGAGCGAGAGAGAGGGACAGAGGAGAGACTGATGAGGAGAATCTATGTCGTCAGTGAGTCATCAGTGCAGCAGCTCACGGCCCAGATCCACAAGAACACAGAATAACACCGTTTATGTAACAACAGGGAGACACACACACACACACAGAGTTAGAATAAGTTACACTCCAAAAAGGAAAAGTTTAATTGCAATTTGATTTAAAGTCCAAGTCAAATCCCCTAGACACAGTCCAGACTTACACCTCTGCCTTGAAGCTTAAAGTGGAATTAAATCAACTTTTTCAACACTAAACTGCGTATATGGTGTTTTAATAGTATTATATACTGTTCCTAGTGCTTTGTGTTTGGTCATTTAAGTCCAAAGTACTGGTAAAGAAAAGCGTGTCCTGACCTGAGTGGTATTTTCAAGTAGTTGGTGACATCATGCAGCACTACCTTGATTACAGAGCGGTGTTTCTCTGTTTGAAATGTTTTTGCGCGCAGAGTTTAGGTGTTTAGTCCCGCTTTAATTCCTCTCTCGTGTCCTTGTCCGATCCCCTCCATCAGTATTAGATCAGATCCTCGTATTGATAAAGCGCGTCCCCATTTGGCTCTGCATATGTTACTGGATTAGACAGAACCTCCCTGAATACGTTTGTTCAATTCTTATTAACCCCGTGTGGCCTTTGCGGATTATGTTTACCATCAGCTCAGTCCTGTACAGAGGATGGCTCCATAACTTGGCTTCCTGCCTTCAAATACGCAGGACACACGGATTGTCCTTGTCTTGTTATGCAGTTTTATTTTTCAGATATCAAGAATTAGTTCATCTTACAAACATTTTTAAAAAGTGTTTATAGGTGCTTTCTGTAACTTTTCTGGTGGAGGGTCCTTCAGATGCTTTTGTCCATGGAGATGTTATCGCTTTGACAGGAATGTTTCACAGTATGGTATTAAGCCTTTCTGTCTTCAGGTACAGGTCGGATCTGTGGAGAGGCGATGCCGCTCACAGTCAGAATGTCTATTTTTCTGGGTATTTTTGAGCTATAAAAGCACCTGTAATTGACTAAATAAAATGTAGGGCTGTTTAATGTCATATTGAATAATAACATCTTCAGAAAAACAAGCAGGTTATAAACTCTCCTCCAGAAAAGTTAAACGATGCCCCTTTTAGAGAAAAAAAATACTGACAGCTAAATTGAGACTATTATTCCAATGATACATTTTAGAATTTGTGCTAAGAGGTCTAAAGGTTTGTGGGTTTTATACAGAATTTTGGAGCAGTGGATATATCATTAAAATCCCACCCATGTGACTTTGTAGCCAAAAAGGATTTGTAGTTGTTGTTGTCGTGGATATTTTTTGTTGCCCCAAAAAATGTAGACAAAAACTTGCATCCTTACAATGAACAGGCTTGGATCTCCACCCTCCAACTGCTTGATTCCTTGGAAATGTTATGTCTTTGGCTATAATATTCATCTCCATGGAGAATGTTCAGAAGTGTGGTTTTAACTTTTTATTCCATGGAATCATGCAGGTGACATGCCACCTTCTGAAAGTTACCACGTTGCATTAAATACCTTCAATACATTAAATACCTTCAATTTTCTAATGTTGATATGTAACTTTTTTGGTGGTGGGTCTGTCAAATGTGTGGAAATGCTTTTTTGAAATGTTTCACAGTCTGGCATTAAACTGTTCTATCTTCATGTAAACCAAATCAGATCAAGTTACAGGTCTGATCTGTAGAGAGGCGACCCCGCTCACAGTCAGAATGCTTGTTTTTCAATGTATTTTTGAGCTATAAACCACCTGTAATTGAATAAATGTAAGTTAAAGCTGTTTCATGTCATACTGTGGAACATTAGAAGTCAAGCAATAACACATCCATAGAAACAAAAAGGTGATGAACCCTCCACCAGAAAAGTTTCACAATGCACCTTTACATTTTGCGTTCACTATTTGTGTCATGTACTTGTTTAAAAAAAAAAAAAATACCATATTGCCAGTCCACAAACAAGAGACTCCAGTAAACCTGCAAACAGACAAATAGTGCGCTCTCATAGCACCTGCCTTTCGGATCTCCTCTCCTTGCTCGCTCCTGCCCCGGCGGCCATGTTGGTTCACGGTGAGCAGCGGGCTTGTGTCTCTGGGGTCAGTTTCCCACCAGCTGCTGTGTGATTGATGAATCTGAGCGTCCATGTTGGCTCCTGTGGGGTCTCTATGGGGGCTAGCCAATGGGACAGGCTCCATCGAACACCAAGCAAGCAGAACTAATAGGTGCCGTGCGGAGGGGAGAGGGACGGGGAGGCAGATGGACCACGGTGTACACAGACACAGGTGCATGCTGGGAGAAACATGCGAGTGAAGCTGCGACATGGTGGAAATGAGTTTAATGGGATGTTTTGGATACAAGGTTATTTCCTGGAGTTTGCTTATATTTGCTTTCCCAATACTGTCATTATTTCACATGGACTAAACCAGGACTGAACCAGAACTTAACCAGGAACAAGCCAGTACTCAACCTGGTCTGAACAAGGAGTAAACAAAAACTAAACAAATCAGGAATAAACTAGGACTGTACGAGGACTACACCAGGACTGAACTAGGACTAAGTCAAAGATAAATAAGCCAGTACTAAACCAGGACTGAAGAAGGACTAAACAAGAACTAAATAAGGACCGAACCAGGACTAAACTTGGACTATACCAGGACTGAACCAAGACTATACCTGGACTAGCCAGGACTAAACTAGGACTAAGTCAAAGATAAATAAGCCAGTACTAAACCAGGACTGAACAAGGACTAGACATGGACTGAACAAGGACTAAACAAGGACTATACCAGGACTGAACCAGGACTCAGTTAGGACTAAGTCAAAGAAAAACCACTAATACGCCATTACTAAACCAGGCTTGGAGAAGGACTAAACAAGAACTAAACAAGGACTGAACCAGGACCAAACAAGGACTAAACCAGGACCAAACTAGGACTATACCACACTAAACTAGGATTATACCAGGACTAAACCAGGACTGAACCGTGACTAAACCAGGACTGAACAGTGACTAAACTAGGGCTTTACCAGGATTAACCAATGACTATACCGGGACTAAACCAGTTCTAAACCAGGACTAAACCAGGACTGATTCAGAACCCCTCTTTATTTTATTTTATTTTTGCCAAGTTAAAACGTGCACACTAACATTACTGCAACATCTTCAGCTTCCTGCAGTGTGGTCTATGCGTTTAGCTGATATAGTTATAACAACAACTCTGTGATTTACTGTAAACCGCTAATTAAAAGCAAAATATGCAATTTGAATTTATAGACCAGCAAATTGACAGTGACAGGAACAGGCCATAAAAGAGGCAAATAAGCTGATGAAACATGAGATACATGACAAGGACACGCTGAGAGACACACTGTAAAGTACCGCACAAGACACAAGAAAACAAGGATTTATGGGGAATGTTTTCAATTACAGACTGAAGAGCAGGACTGCAGAGGACTGAGGAGGATTTGGATCTAGAGTTGAACTGTCAACTAGTACTAATATTTTTACAAACTCTTGCCGTAATGCCCCATACTTTATTAATAAAGTTGAGCTGTTCATGGTTAATGGGTTAATCATTATATGAAGGCAAGGGCCAGTTTTGCCTGTTGATTACATTGTACTTTGTCGACGATAACACACACGATAACAAACTTCAGAATGCGAAATATTACTAAAATAAATATAGGTGATAAAGAGTAATATTGAAACTAATTAGTGCCACTGACACAGAGACCCAAGAGCAGATTTAAACCATAAAAACTGTTCTAAATGTAAAATATTGAGCTTTAATACATAAATATCAGAATGAAAAACTTTACTTAGCTTATATATGTTATGAGAAGTGTTTATTCATTATTTATTAATTCAACCAACTTAAATCTTACTGTAAAGCCAATAAATAAAATAAAATAAAATAAATAAATAAATCTTTTTCAGTAGAACAAAGAAAATGTAGAGCTAATAATGACTGATCCCAAAAAATATTGTTCCAGCTTTAATATAATGAGCAATATTGAAGTTGATATAGTATTTTATTGTGATAGGTGTACTTTGTCATGAAAAATCTAACAATATTAATTATTTGACCTATCCCTCCCCTACAAATATCTACAAAATTTTTATTCCAAACCATATCATTTTACTCTCTCTACTAACAAGCCCCAAACTGATCAGTCCATTTGTAGTGACTGAATGTCATTAAAATTTAATTAATTTCACTGCCTAACTTGTGTTTATCTCTATGATACATTTATTGTTTTTTATTTTTAAATCTTCAGGTCTTTATCAGTGATTTATTGCGTAACTGAACTACAGAGTTAGATTTCCTCTTCCCATGCTGACGTCATTTAACTCTTTGAATGATTAAATGGAGATGCACTCACCACTGTGTCCTTGGCTCTGCTCACAGGGACTTCTGAAGGACATGTCTCTGTGTATCTGTGTGTCTTTCAGTGTGTGTGTGTGTGCGTCTCTCTGAGTGTGTGTACCTCTGTGTCTGTTTATGTGTGAGTGCTGTGATGGTAAAAGTCCCAGGTCCAGACAGTACAGTTTGTCCTCTCCGGGGAGCCGTAGCT